>ML785116.1:2257034-2269094 GCA_009831015.1 Picea engelmannii | reverse complement strand
CAGACATATGCCCATTTACATGCAATCAATCATTTTTACAACTCCAAAGTAGATACAATTATTATTATTATTATTATTTCACGGTGATTCAACCATCACCGCCCTACACCTTCTATGTGAACACAGGTGGTGAGACACAATAGACAAAAAAAAATTCATCAACCATACCTGTAGCTGAATTTGCTTCTTTTGCGGAGTCCTCTTTGGATGCTTGTTGTCTTTTCCAACAATCTTTCTTGAGATGCCTGGATTTTCCACATAACCAACATTTTCCCTTGCCCTTACTGTATTTTGACGTAGACATGGTTGTACCTTTCTGATCTTTCCCTCCTTCGATAGATCAACCTCTAAACACCATTGCTTCTTTTGTTGAGCTTTCCTTGTTAGATCTTCTCCTCATTTCCTCAGACAAGAGAGCTCCCACAATAGTTTCATAATCAATGGCATATGTTGAGCTAAACCACATAGTTGTGACTAGGTGATCCCAAGACTCAGGCAACGAACATAGTAGCATAAATGCCTTATCCTCATCTTCATACTTTACTTCCATACTAGATAATTGACAAATCAAAGTATTGAAAACATTCAAGTGATCAACAACTTCCGTACCTTCTTTCATCGACAAGATGTACAATTACCTCTTCAAAAATATTATGTTCGTCAAGGACTTTGTCATATACAGACTATCTAGTCTGTTCCACAAACCTGTTGTTGTCTCCTCTTCCGCGTTGTTAAACAACACTTCCTCTGCCAGACAAAAATGAATAGTACTAAGGGCTCTTGCATCCATATCTTCCTAGTCCTCGTCTATCATGCTTGCTAGTTTCTTTGTCTTTCTAGACAATGCCTTTGTCAATCCTTGTTGCACAAGTAGATACCGCATCTTAAGCTTCCATAGCGTATTACCACTGAATTTCTCCACATTAAACTTGGAACTCTACACTTTCGCCATTAACAAAAAAAATGCCCAAACCACTGCTTATAAAACCAAACCCTTTATATTGAGAAATAACCTTATAGTTTAGGATTGAACCCAAAACTAATGGTGAAAATGTTTTAAAAATATTTAATAAATATTTTATACGTTAATAAAACCTTTTACCCCGAACCTCAAAAGTTCAACTCTTAAACAATGTAATATTCATATCCTCCCAATAAAAAAAATTATATGGCATCCACCTTTTAAACATCCACTCACTCGTTTAAGAATGGTTCGAACTTATCCTCCACCTCACCCACTTGTTTCATTAAAAAACATTAAAGTTCATGACCATGTCACATGTCATATGACAAAGACAAAAAACCTTTCAAAGTTTAATTTATACCACTTATACCATACACCATGCGAAGTTTTCATTTTTTGATCGACGCTCTCGTGGTGCTTGAATGAGAGCACTAATTTTAGAGATTGACGCTCCTTGAGTGCGAAGGGGGGAGCATTGTTTTTCTAGCACTCTGTGGCACACGAACTAGGCACGCTAATTTAGGAAAAATTCATATGTCTTAAGTGTGGGAGCGTCAATGCCCCTCTTACATTGTTTAGGGAGCGTCGGTGACCTAAAACTCACTCAGTCACACCCTCTAGTTCTCAGAAAGTATCTGGGCTTTTCAATAATTCGGTCTACTTGTCCTTACGTGCCACAAACACGGCCAAAGGTTATTGTGCTCACAGGAGATCTGCACACAATTCGCCTTGGCTCACCTACGACACCTACTCAACCTGCTTTGATACCACTTGTTGGGCAGTGAAAGGAAAATAGAGCATCAACAAATAATATTAAATTGAGAACATCAATCACACAATTGACACAGTGATTTATGTGAAAACCCAATACAGGAAAAAAACCACGGGCAATGATAATCATTATTCTTATTATTCAAGGGAGAATTACAATAGCCAACACATGCATACAACCATCCTCTCCTCACAAACACATTGTACTCCACAATATTGTGTCTTTCTCACACACTCTACACACATTGTGCTCTCACTTCTATGGGTATGCTCATATATATAACATCTCTCAAACAGTTAAATTAATTGATTATAATTAGATCCACCAGTCACACAATCTGTTCACAAAAGAGTGCATGCATGCAGATTCCTAATATAGCCGCATGCATGTGCATGTAATTGCATGGAAAATTCGTTGGCATGTTTCCAACATTTAGCTACTTCAACATTGTTTAAATCTCATTTTTTAAATAATGGTTTCAATCCTCTAAATTGATTCAAAATCTTGATTTTACCATAGAAATACTATTTGTTGTAAAAAAGATTGCAGATTGTAAATTTGATCATTCATCCTATTTTCCCCTAAAGTAGATTCAATGTTATAAATCTAACTTGCAGTGATAATTTTTTCAAATTATACTGAATTTTTTTTTAAATAAAAATTATTATATGAGAAAAATAATTAAGTTAAAATTAAGCATTATTGTATTAAAAAAAAAAGTGTTTTTTATATAAATAATAATATTATTAATTATCATTATAAATACAATACAGGTTAATTTCAAATCTTCTATATAAATTTAAAAAATTAAAATTACATTTAGATTTTAACACTTCTTCATAGTACTGTATTAGATTTTTAGATATAAATTTTGATTGGAGTTTTTAAAATGTTCGACTAAACACTCTACCCATCGTCATAAAATTGACATTACAACTCTTTTTAATATATATTATAAAATACACATTATTTCTTTTTGTATTTCTTTAATACAATAACTAATTGATATTTAAAAAGTTGAGAGTTATTAAACCTTTCCGTTATTGCCCTTTGTATAGAATGAACAGTACTCTATGTATACGATGAACAATAACACTAAGAATTTAAAAGAAAAGGTTAAATTTAAAGTATTATCTGTGAAGAGAAAAAAAAAATAATAATATGTCAATGTTTATATATATATATATATATAAGTGAATAAACATGTTTAAATGTGTTTAAATGTGGAGAAATATTATTAATTAAATAAATATAGTTAAATATGAATAAATATTAATAATTGAATAAATATATAATTAAATATAGAAACAAATTTATTATTAAAAATAAACAAATATAATTAAATATAAATATATAAATAAATATATTTATATATAAGTAATAAATATATAAATAAATATGAAAATAAAAATATCATAAAAAGTGGTATATTATAAATTGAGAAATCCTTAATTTAAATTACATTAAAGTTAGAATTATAAAAATAAAAATAAAAAATTAATTCTAATTTTTATGAAGTTTATAAAAATTGGAATTAAACATTTTTTTATTCTATTGTGAATAGATTGTGTAACTGGTGGATCTAATTATAATCATTTAGTTTAATTGTTTTAGAAATGTTATATATAAAAACATATCCATAGAGGTGAGTGTGCAATGCATTAGTATGTGAATAAGAAATAATATTATTGTGTAGGTTCACATATATGTGAGCATGCTCACATAATGCACTGTATATGTGAGGAGAAGATAATTATATGCAAGTATTAGTTATTATAATTCTAGATCTGACATGTGATAACAATATCTGAATTATGAATTCAAGGGTGTGTTGAAAGAGGGGCGATATTCGTTTATCCTTACCTCGTGGAGAAGGCATGATAACAACGATAAGCTATGGAGATCACGGTGGAAAAACGTTCAACATAAGGTATATGCATATAGCTCGAGAGAGCTATGAGAGTGGACTTTTTTGGTCATATACAAAATCTTTTGAAAGCACAAAATTTATTTTATTAAAGGATAGCTTTTAAAAGTGAGGTGGACGTTTCTTTTTTTTTTAAGTAAAATGTTGTTTTAAGGTTTATATAAATATATTATATATTTTTTTTGGGTCTAAACCTTCTAACTAATATGTTTTGTGTTAAATTTTGAATTTTAAGATTGGTTTTTCTACATATTATAAAGAATTTGGTTTTATAAGTTGTAGTTTGGGTGGTTTTTTGTGTTAATGGAAAAAATATAGAGTTTTAAGTTTGAGGTGGAGAAATTAAGTGGTAATAATAGCTTTGAGTTATTAAAGCTTAAGATGTAGGATAAATGTATTTACTTTGGAGTTTTAAAAATTATTGATTGCAAGTAAATGGACATACAACTATAAGACCTCGATAGGCATGTGTGCCCTTTGGTTTATCAGGTCACCTATGAAAAGTCTAGGCATAAAGTTAGGTAGATTGAATATGTGAGGGGGCATGTATGTTGGTTTAACCTTGACTCGGTAAAATAGTTAATTAGTTAAATCTGTTTTTTTAGGTCAAAACATATTGTTTTTTGGGTCCATATTTTTTGGGTAGCCCGTGGTATTGTGTCCATGGATTGCATGTAATGAAGCCTATAAAAGACTTGGTGAACTCCATTGTAAATGGGCCTGGAAGTAAGCGGTGAAGGCTTACTTGGTTGACTTGGTCATATTTGGTAAGGGAATGTTCGTGTTAAGGTGGAGAACTGAGAATCTAGTGTAATGTCCCTGGAGGTGAGCGACAAAGGTTGACTTGGGTTGGTTTGGCCAGATTTGGTCAAAGTTGTTCTAATGTAAAGTTCAAAGTGGAGCAGTGTGTTCAGGTTAGAAAGATGGGTTTGTAGAAAGGTTGATGTGTTGGTAGGTCATTCAAGTGTTTGAGAATATATGATGAAGGTAGGTTCATATCCATGGAACTTGGAAAGTATTGCAAGGAAGTTGGGATCAAATAATCATGTTCATTAATGCCAATTTGCAGAAATATTTGTGGACAGAGGTGGTTGTGCTATCTGATAATTACTCAAATGTGAAATTATTCGGTTGTGATGCTTATGTTTTTTATCAGCACTCTAAGTAGGGTTCAGATCAAACAGGTAGATCTTTGATATGGTGATGATGTTAAGGGGTGCAAACTATGGGATCCTACTACCCACAAAATCATCATGGACAGAGATGTGGTGTTTGATGAATCTCCTTTTATAAAATCATACATAGTAAAAGATGAAAGGTCCAAAGTATGACTCGTAGCAGAAGGGTATTTGGAAAGTATTGATTTCCATGAAAGTCTCTCACTAGTTGTTAAAAGCTTGGTTATATTCATGTTGTGTTAGCATTAGTTGTGTTAGTACAACTAGATGTTAAAACTGTTTTACATGGAGTTTTTTCGATAAGGGGATTTGTATTTGGAACAACTAGAATGGTTAGTTCAGGATCACAACAAAAGATTTGTTTGCAAACTCAAGAATCATTGTATGGCCTAAAGCATGCCAGGAAAATGGTACAAGATGTTTGATTCCTTCATGGTGAGCCAAATTTTACAAGAAGTGAGTATAACCATTTTGTTTATGGTATATTCATTATCTTAGTGTTATATGTTATGATTGTTGCAAGCAAAAACATGGTTGTGGTCAACAGGTTGGCTTAGTTGGTTATGACATTGTTATGAAAGATCCAGGAGCAACAAAATAAATCTTGGCCATGGAAATACACAGAGACAGGAAGGATGGTAAGCTTGGTTATCACAACAGAAGTATGTGGTGAAGATACTCATGAAATTTGGTATGAATAATGTGAAACTGCTAAAATCCCTTTGTCTTTCCATTGTAAGTTCTCTTTAGGTTTATGTCCTAATTGATGAAGAAGAAAAGAGTTATATGTCTCAAGTATTATATGCTAGTGGGAAGTTTGATGATTGCAATGGGGAATGGTCATCATTTCACATGCAGTTGGTGTTGTCGGTAGACACATGGGAAAAATAGGTGAAGAACATGGAAATGGGTGCTTCAAACACATAATCACAAGTATCACTTACAATGGTTGCAATGATTTAGTCTTTGGTTATGGTTCATGAGATTTGGACAAGAGGAGACCTACCTTAGGTTGTGTCTTGCAAGAATGCAAGGATCTATTGGGTAAGTTTGGACAAGTACAAGATGAGGTGTTATGTGGTGGTCAAAGTGTTGATCATTTGACTAACAGATCAGCATATCAAAATGGGATAAGTGCATCAAGGTTTATAAGAAAATTTTACGATGGAGATAGAATGGTCCATACTGGAGTGAATTGTGCAGACATGTTTATGTAACAATATTGTTAGAGAAGTTGTAGAGCTATGATGATGTTTGTCTTCTCTTGGATTGCAGAGAAGACGATGAATTAATTAAGGGCATGATATATCACTTAAATTGTTGTCAAGGTGGAGATTGTTGGAAACATGTCAACAAATTTCCCATGCGGTCGCATGCACATGCATGCAACTATATTAGGAATGTGCATGCATGCACTATTTTGTGAACATATTGTATAACTGGTGGATTTAATTATAATGAGTTAGTCTAACTATTTGAGATATGTTATATATATGAGCATATCCATAGAGGTGAGTGTGCAATGCAGTGCAGTGTGTGAACAAGAAGCAATACTGTGGAGTGCAGTGTGTATGTGAGGAGAGGATGGTTGTATGTCGGTGTTGACTATTATAATTCTCCCTTGAATAATAAAAACACTTTTCTGATATTAAATTTCCACATAAATCACATTGTAAATTGTAGGTTTGTTGTTCTCAGTTTTATTCTATGTTTTACTGAACACCCATTGATTGATCGTTAATTTAGTTCGAAATATCCAAGAACGTAAAAGGTCAAAACCAAGTTGGTAAAGTCTATGGAGGTATGCATACCCGTCTACGAAGGTATGCATACCCTACCCTACCCTACCCTCCTCTGGATTTGAACTTGTGACCTCTTAGGAGGAAACACATGTTCTTAACCATTAGGCCCACTCACGTTGTATATATATACTAATTAACATTAATAGATAATAGTGACATTAAAATCTATGCATTGCTATAATTATGAATATATAGATTAATGATTAATTTATTTTAGATGTATAGTTTTATCAAAGACTAATTAATATTAATGGATAATACTGATATTAAAATCTATGCATTGTTATAATTATGAATATATTGATTAATGATTAATTTATTCTACATGTATAGTGTTATGAAAATATATATATATGAGGTTGTAATTTTTATTGACCTTTACAATCAACTATTAATAAAAATATGTGATGCAGGAGCATGGCCAACATCAAGTGAGCCAGAGCGAAAGCAAAGACAGCTGGACAAGCCGGCGCAAATTTTGAAATTTCCTTGAAGTTGATGCGCAATCTTAAATGAATTCATTAAGAAGAAGCGCAGTTGTATAATGTAAACGGACCTTGAGCGATTTCTCTTGTCCTTAGTAGATAGAAGGCATTTATAGGAGTTAATGCAAGTTGGTAGAATTCAATTCTAGATTAGACAGTTTTAGAAGAAAAGAGGGAAATGGGATATAGACACCCTCATTGTGTATTGTAACATTATGGAAGCATGAACAGAGAAGAGAGCATAAGGGATAGAAACAGAGAGTTGTAGCAGACTCCATGTACAAAAGTTATGAATTTATATAAAGAGAGTTGTGATTCATACTCATGGTGTTCACATATTCTCTGTGTATGCATCTTTAAATGATTATGTTCATGAATGGTTTATTCTTTCTATCATGCAGTTGCTTTTATGCTATGTATGAATGATTTCTTGTTGAATGTTTTGAAATCTGAGAGAGGAAGAGTAAGGAGGATGAGTTTCAATTTTTTCTCTATCTGAGCAAGATTCCTGCAAGGAGTGCAGTTGAATTGTCTGCAAGGAGTGCGTCCACAAGGAGTTCAGACGGTTGTCTCTGAAAGCTCATGTGAGGTAGCATTTGTTCTCATTTCCTCAGAGTGCAGTGGGGAACAGGAGCCGTGTAAGGAGTGCGTAGGCCGAGAAGAGTCTCAGGGTTGTAAACCTGAGCAACATATCGAGGGACTGCTGCTGCAGGTGTGTGCAGAAGTTGAAGTATTCAACATTTCAAAGTATCCAAAGGTTTCCGCAAGGAGTGCGTGCAAGAATCCTCTTTAAAACCTCAGAGTTGTGAGAAATCTCAGGAGGGATAAGGCCTTCTAATTCATTGAAGGACAGTGCAGGGAAGTTGTGACTGGAAGTATTAATAAAGGCGTCGTAAGCTTGCACCGTGGCAGATAAGTTTTTGGAGGAACCCTCGGATCATCCATAGAAATCATCAATCGGGAAGAGATCAACGGTCAGGAATTTGTGGGGAGGATTAGCGAAATCCCACCAGTCGTCATATCTGCCAGAGAAGCGAGGAGGTTACGGTGGCGTTCAGAGTCAAGCTCAGGAGATTGTGGACCGTAGGATCTTCACATAGATATTTGTCAGCTGTTGGATTGACCAGGAGTTGCACAAAGTTTAAGTTTCGTGAACGGCAGGAGGAAAGTTCCGACGAGAGGTGTGGCCATCGACGAGAGGTGTGGCCATTGAAATCGGGAGTGATGAGGACGAGTGATCAAGAATTTTCATAGTGAAAATCCTGGAATCAATCTGAGCCATCCATCTTGCAGAGACAGGTAGCAATAATCGGGCACCTATCGACATTTCGACGACCGGGGTTTTAAGTTGTCAAAAAAATTGTGTCATCAGGGCATTGAAAGTCTCAAAATATTGAGGTTAAATCAAGGTCGTCCATCTTGAGGGGACACGTGGCGAAGATCTAAGATCTTGGGAAAAGTCACGAAAGGGAAGACTCCATCGAAGTTTGGGGATTCAGCAAATCAGAAGTTCTGTGAGCAAGAGATAAGGAAAATCCATGTTAGAAACCTAGTAAATGATCTGAACCATCCATCTACTTAGGACATGTGTCAAAAATACAGAGGAAGTCAGGGATCGAAATTTTGTGAGTCCTGGAGACAAGGGAAACTTGCAGTTCGGAATTGCGAATTCCGATTTTCTGAAAAGAGGAGAGCTCTATGTGGGACCATGCTGACATCATCTCAGCATAACGAGGCATCAGGAATTTACACGGTGAAAATCTCGAAGTGGCAAGGACTGTCCATCCTTAAGGATGCGTGGCCGAGATCGAATCTTTCGAGAAATTTCCTGAAAGGAAAGGTCATCAATCGGGAAATCAAGAATCGGGAAATTGGGGATTCCGTTGATAAGGGGTGTAATACATTTCGACATTCAAAACCCCAAATCCCAATAAGAAGTATGACTGTGGTCATATAAGAGTGGGTCGCATGGACTAGGAGCATAGCCAGGAAGGGATAAAGTACAAAGGGAGCGCATCGAGATATCCGAGATCGAGAATTCGAGAAAGCAAGGATTTGTGACATCGGGGATTGGAAAACCCCGAAACCTGACAGTGACTTTCTGTTGTGAATGGAAAAGGGGCTAGGCCTAAAGGCTGTAAGGTGCTGAGAAAGACCTGTGGGTCAGATTTAAATAAATATTCCAGGGGAGAATCGAGGGAGCCACTCTGGCTCGAGGGTGAACTTTGAATGATCCTTAAAGACCGGGAGGTCAGCGCTGAGGCCTTTTGCCGAGGCAAGGGGTGCGCCTGCGTCAATTTTTGGTATCAGAGCACAGAAGGGTTATTTTATTTCTATAGTAGAGAAGAAGAAAATTCATCATGCCTCCTAGAAGAAGAGATAGACAATCAATCAATCCCGAAGAGGATAGGGAAATGCTGAGAAGAAGAGGTAGACAGATGAAAAATCCAGAAATGGAGAGAGAGATGCGTGATCTACGAGCCAGACTCGAAGATATGGAGACAACACAAAGGCACACAGTTAGTGCTATGGATCTAAGTGATTCCAAAAGTGAAGTTGAGGCTGAACAAGAAGAAGAAGTTGTAGCTGAAGATGCATCAAACGAACGTTTGATCAGAGCTATTGCAAGAATGGGCGCAAGAGAGAAAATGGACATTCCAGTTTATGAGGGAAACTTGGATGCAGAGGAGCTTCTAGATTGGATTAGAGCTCTAGACACATACTTTGACTATGAAGATGTCGAAGAAGACAAGAAAGTCAAGCATGTTGTCACAAGGTTGAAGGGACATGCAGCATTGTGGTGGGATGAACTACAAGCTGACAGACGCTGCAAGGGCAAGTAGAAAATCAAGAGCTGGGTCAGGATGATTGCAAAGATGAAGGCAAAATTCATCCCCAGGGATTATCAAATCACTCTGTTTAGAAGAATGCAGAACCTGAGACATAAGTTGATGACAGTGAAAGAATATACTGAGGAATTCTACAAGCTGAACATCTGGGCAGGTCATTGGGAGAGCGATGATGAAAAAGTTGCCAGATACATGAATGGCCTGAGGTATGACATTCAAGATGAGATGAGCATGGTAACCATCCGAACGGTGGAAGATGCTTATCAAATGGCTCTAAAGGATGAAGAGAAGCTAAGTCGAAAGCCGGGTCAGAGAGGCAGAGGAAGAAGTCAAGACAGGGGCAAATCAGTTGTGCAAGATAAAAATCAAAAGCCCAAGGAAGACTGGAAGAAACCTCAGACTCGAACAGAGAGGGGTGGAAGTTCACAGCGAGGATAACATATTGAGTAGAGAGGAGGATATGCTAATAATATTAATTTTCCTCATACTAGAGGTAGAGGAAGAGGAAGAGGTGGAGTTATAAAATGCTTCACATGTGGAAAGAATGGGCACAAGTCTTATGAGTGTCCTGATAAAAAGAAAGAGGGTGGAGAGACTCACATTGCTGAAGCTTAGGGGAGAAATGTTGTGGTGGAGGATGCTGAAAGTGGGAGATCACTGATGATGCGGAAGGTTCTTTTGACACTAGAAAAGGAGGTGGAGAGTTCAGTCCAGAGAAATAGACTTTTTCGGACTGCTTGCAAAACCAAGGACAGGGTATGCAAGGTCATTGTGGACAGTGGAAGCACAGATAATCTCGTTTATACAAAGATGGTAGAAAAGCTGGAGCTGGAGACGATTGAACATCCAAGTCCATATAAAGTTTCATGGCTACAAAAGGGACATCAGGTAAATGTCACTAAACAATGTTTAGTTGAGTTTAAGATAGGAGGATATAATGATAAGATACTCTATGATGTTATTCCTATGGATGTTTTTCATTTATTGCTGGGTAGACCATGGAAATATGATAGAAATGTGATTCAGGATGGGAAGATGAACACATACACCCTAGAAAAGAATGGAAGAACTCATATGTTGCTTCCAATCAAAGATAAGGAGATGAAGCTGGAAGTGAGCAACACAGTACTTCTCATGACTGGGAAGGAACTTCTTACAGAGGTGAAGAAGAAGGAGGATCCACAGTTCATTATGGTCAGAAAACTAAAGATTGTTCTGACTAGCACCAGAGTGGATGATTTACCAGAAGAAATTCAGGAACTGCTGGAAGAGTTTGTTGATATAGTAGTGGACGAATTACCTCGTTCATTGCCATCGATCAGAAATGTGAGTCATCATATTGATCTCATACTAGGAGCTAGTTTTCCAAATAAAGCCGCGTATAGATTGACGCTGCAAGAGAATGAAGAAGTAAAAAGACAAGTCCAGGATTTGTTGGACAAAGGGTTGGTCAGAGAAAGCTTGAGTCCATGTGTTGTTCCAACAGTACTCAGTCCGAAGAGAGATGGAGGTTGGAGGATGTGTACTGATTCAAGAGACATTGACAAGATAACCATCAGGTACAGATTTCCATTGCCGAGGATGGATGATCTGATGGATTGCTTGAGTGGAGAAAAATATTTTTCAAAGATTGATCTGAAAAGTGGTTATCACCAGATTCGCATGAGAGAAGGTGATGAATGGAAGATAGCATTCAAAACAAACGAAGGGTTGTATGAATGGCTTGTTATGTTGTTTGGCTTAAAAAATGTGCCAAGTACCTTCATGAGGTTGATGAATGAAATCCTAAAGGATTTCATCAGAAAATTTGTCATTGTGTATTTAGATGACATACTGGTTTTCAACAAAATAGTAGTGGAGCATTTGAAGCATTTGGCTACAGTGATGAAGAGATTACAGCAAGAGAAACTGCTCATAAACATGAATAAATCCTCGTTCATGAAGACATAACTCATTTACTTGGGATTTGTTATTTCTGCAGACAAATTGAGGATGGATCCAGATAATGTAACATCCCGCTCTGGCGCACTTACCTAACTTATTCTTTGAGGACACTTGCTCGCAAGTGATCTGGATTTATATG
>ML785116.1:2206798-2235175 GCA_009831015.1 Picea engelmannii | reverse complement strand
AGTTGTTGTAGGACAGTAAGACAACCATTGAAGCCAAAAGAAGGTGTGGAGTGTTGCAATGTCCTTTTCCCATAGTAAGTTCGATCTTGCCACTTACTATATTTGCTTACCTGTAATTTTAAGTATATTGTCAGAAGTTGCAGTAGTAAATGATGGCTTCCCAGAACAACAAATCTTCTTATGATCTTTCAGCTGATGTTACGTATAAGCCTAGCAAATGGTACAAGCATTTCTTAAGTCAGTCTTCTTCATCTAAGTCTATTTATAATACTAGACTAGCTGCTCAAGAATATGAGCCAAATGTTAACTGTCGTATGCCAGAAATAGAGCCGTCTAAAATATATGATATACCTATGTTTAAATTATGTGCCTCCACACTCATCTGTTATTGTTCTCATAATGTGTCTTTGTCCCTTGGACAATCTGTTTATTAAATTCCTTTAATACAACAATTTGATATAGATTGGGGTCTTGAACATGGCTTTAAATATGTCCATCTTGGTTTAATATAGTTCGGAATTAATCCTTTAGTCCGAACTGGCCTTAATACCTTTGTTCTTAATTGTATCATAGACTCTCGGCATAATCATTTCTCAGATGCTCTAATCTCTGGATTTCAAGCTCCCTTACATAATGGCCCTGTTTGGTCATCTTCCCTTACCATATTTCAAGTGTCTCTCACCCACCCTTATATTTCTACTCTTCTACAAGCCTATGTCTAGTTCTCAGGTTTTGACATGGTTGAAGCTTCTGATATTGCCTAGCTGCATACAACCACTTGTCTTTGTTTTGTCTCCACAACAATTCCAGCGCTTAATCCTAAATTACTCCAACGTGCTACCTCAGAAAGCGTGGTGGCTAGTCCCGGCAATGTCTCCCATCTTACATTAGGCTTTGCTAAGCTTTCTACAGTTGAAGAATGGTCAGCAGACTATGAACCTATTTCATCCAGAATCATCCCTCCTATGACTCAGGAGTTAAAAATAGAACAAAATGATTCTGGAAGAAATGTATTAAAAACAGGAAGATCCCAGAGTATAAGAATACAAGATCTAGAAAGACAAATGTCTTCACTATCTGCAAATAGCTCTAAGGCTGCCCCTAGAAAATCTTATTCCTCTGCAAGATCTTTATCCTCTTCAACTTCTTTCTCTAAAGCCCCTGTATATTCTCCCAAACCCAACAGATCTGCTTTAGATGATCATTTTCTAACACACCAAAAGGGATCCAAAAACTGTTACTTGTGTCAAAAGAAAATCCCTACTCAAGAAGAATATTCTAACCGACCTGAAGAACCCAGCATAACCCATGTGCCCTCTGCTCCAAATACTTTTCAAACATTTCAGTCTAAATCTGAACATAATGGCCAGCATTCCAATTGTCCTGAATGTCTAGATATTGTAGTCCCTCTGATTAAAATGATGACCAATCCATTACCCAGGGGACATAAAGATAAAAGTGCTACACTCCCTCAAAGAAATCTAGGACCTTGGAATCATACTCCCACGTTCAAAAATAACCTTGTAGTAGATTTAGATTTCATACAGTACATAAAAGCAGAGGCAGACAAATCTCAAGATATTGTGAGATTACAGAATTACACAAACTACCAGTCTGTATGTTTAGCTCAGAACATTGATGATATAGCTCAATATGTTATATAGACAAAAATTCATATGAATGGTTTACACTCTAAAATAGATAATTTGGAGCATAATCAAGAACATCTAAAGGATACCCTTGTCCAGATTCTTGATAAGTTAGAAACAATTCAGACTGTAGTTCAAAGTATGAAAGATTCTTTAGAATAGGAGTAAGAATCCTCTTCTCCTATTAAATTTGATGATTTAGAAAACCATGCTTCTTACCATTGGTTTGGTGCTTCTTCATTTAGCAAAGTTGAACCAAAAAAATTGACTCTAAAACAGTCAGCTACTAAAGTTCCTAATCCAATTTTAGCAAGAATTGTTGAAGTCTTAATCATAGCTACTGAGAAGAAAGAGTTAGTGAAAATCCAGTCATCTTCTTTAAAAGAAGAAATCCTGAAAGCACAACTAACAACTATATCCCTAGTTCCATACATTAAAGGGATAGAAGAAGCAGAAAGTTACACTACTCATGCACCTTGTTCCTTAGATGATGACGCAGGAGGAAATGCTTTCCAATCCGCATGGGAAAAATGTTGTCATGCTAAGTGCGGATCCAGTAAGAAAGTCCCTTATGATCCATCCAACTCTAATGAACATGCCTCATTTAGTAGAGAAAGCATAGAATCTGCACCTATAAGTAACATTAACTGCAGATCTAAAAATGAAATGATGATGATATTTCAGAAATGGCAGGCATGGGCAAAAACCCAAAATATGATCTTCAAGAATAGAGTAACCTGGCGTGAGTTAGCCTTAAGGTTAACCTCGGGATTCACTGGAAATTTAGGCCTCTCATGGGACAGAGTTAATGAAGAAGATAAGCTAAAAATCATGAATCGTGATAGTCCTATTGAAGAGCTTATCAAAGTTATTGTACATGAATTCTATGGAAGCTCTAAAATAGATTCTAAACATTATGTGGATTTATTTATGAATCAGTGTCTATGCCATATTTCACAGCTACCAGAATTCTTGTGCACTATGCAATATCTGTTGTATAGATCTCCCGACCCAGATAATGTTGCCTACCTAAGAAAATATTTGTCGGCTATGCCTAGACAAATCCCTGACCTTGTTAGAGGACGTCTTGAAGATCTAGATATTGTTCTAGAACAATTATCTCTAGCAGGGTTACACGAACATGTGGTTATAGCCCTCCAAAAAGAGTGCCTTCGTAGAAAATGAAACAAGTCTGTGAAGAAGCAATTAAGGTTTGACCCAAATATCTGTGATATATTTGCTGAAACCTATCATTTTGGTTTTAAATCTAAGAAATCCAAAAATGACTCATGTAAAAAGGATTGTGGTTGTTTCAAATGCAAACCAAAACCATGTAGATTTACAAAGAAATTTCCTAAAAGGTTCTCTAGAGACAATCCTCCAAAGAGAAAAGCCTATTTTAAGCACAAGCCCCAAAATTACAAAGCTAAGCAATCTTCTTTCTTTATTTCCAAAAATCCTGGCCACTAGGCTTCTCAGTGTCTTCTGCGGACAAAGACTAAATTCCAAACAAAAATTATGGATCTATTCCAAACTGGTTATGATCCTTCAGAAAGGGAATTGGTTGATGCCCGTTCAGATGGTGAATATCTTTCCCTAACTGATAATGATGAGTCTCCACCTCCTGAACCTGACCGAGATGAATGCGTAGATGATTTTGATTCTGATACAGATACGTCATAGATAATAGAAAACTTGAATTTTCTTGATATCAAGATGATGTCTCCTACCTCAGACTTACCATCCCTTCTCCAACAAATGTCTATCCTTCTAGATAAATTGTCCACCCTCACACCCAAACAATTTCATCTCTCTCAAAGGTATACTTCTCAGCTTTCTCTCCTCTCTGCCCAAATCAATAAGCTCCAACAGCCAAGTGTGGTGAATATTCATAATTATACTCGTAAAGATTCTGAGTTTATTCCACCACAGACTAAAACTACCAGAGAAAAAAGTACACTTACATTTACAGAACCTAAGAAACAAGTACATCTAGTTGATGAAGATTCTTTAGATAATAGTATTTTTCATCTAGAAGAATATGTGAGATAAAAAGAAGCTATAATAGCATATTTATGGAAAAGCTTAAAACTACAAAAGGAAGAATTGAACTTTCTTAAGAATAAAAGAGATGAAAAGTTAGAAAAAGAAATGTTCAATCAGGATACAAAAATTGAACCATTTGAATTCAAAAAACTGAATGGATTACATGATAGATTGTTCATTTCTGTAAATCTCAAAGTCCAAGGATATCTCTAATATACCCTTGATGTGCAATTGGACACAGGAGCCATGAACTCTTGTGCAAAGCATGGAGCCATACCTTCCTATTATTGGCAACCCATTGACATATCTTTCAGATATATTCACAAGTATGAAATAAAAATCAAATATATTGCCCCAGACTTTCCAATATTGATTCAGGAAGCCAAAGTAGTAGTAACACTCTATTCTTATGATACTGGAGAAGATATCTTACTAGGAAAGGATTTTGTAAATAAGTGTTTGCCTTTTGTTATAGGAAATGATTTTGTACAGATCAGAGTTTTGGGTAAATCCATAAAAATACCCAGTAAATATTCTTATGTTACAAGGATAGAAGTGAAACAGACTCTCTAGTATATAGAAAAATCTGTTGATAGCCTAGTTTGAATCCAAAAAATCATTGGTCATACTGAAAAACATGGAATGGATATGATCAAGGATGTTAAGGATAAAATCGAACATAATTTCACTTCAAAACATCCGAATGCATTTTGGACTAGAGAGAAGTATTTTGTTATATTTCGTTATAAAGAAGATTACACTCCGAAACCTCAAAGAGCATCTGCAAATCACATGTCTCCTACAGAATGTGAGTATTGCCAGAAAGAAATACTAGAACTCTTGGAAATGAAACTTATAGAAACTAGTAGAATCCCTTAGGCTTGTCCTGCTTTCTATGTTAATAAGCATAGCGAACAAAAGAGAGGTAAAACAAGGATGGTAATTAATTATAGAGCTTTAAATGAAGCTTCTCTTCCCATAAGGTTCCCTCTACCATCAAAAGAATTGTTATTTTCCAAGATTGGCAAGTGTAACGTTTTCAGGAAGTTCGATTTGAAAAGTGGTTTCTGGCAAATAGGAATCATACCAAAAGACAGATATAAGACAACTTTTGTTGTCCCTAATGGCCAGTACCAGTGGAGAGTAATGTCGTTTGGTTTGAAGAATGCTCCATCTGAATTCCAAAAAAGAATGCATGATATCCTCAAACATTTATCTTTTGTTATTGTATATATTGATGATCTCCTTGTTTGTTCTGTAGATAACAGAGCACATGTACAACATTTAAAGACTATTTATGATCTACTGTTTAAACATGGTTTAGTGATCAGTAAGTCAAAGCGTTTTTGGGCACAAACAAAGATTGAATATCTTGGATTGATCTTGTCAAAAGGAGAAGTTGAATTAGAAGATCATGTTTTGAAAAAAATATCAGAATTCCCTGATGAAATTCTAGATCAGAAACAACTTCAAAGGTTTTTAGGTTGCCTGAATTATATTCGACAATTCTATGAAACCCAAGCTAAAGATGTCATGATATTACAGAAACGACTGAACAAAGTTATGCCATAGAATTCTAAGATGATGACTATTGTTCAAATCTTTAAACACAAGATACATAATTTGCCAAAGCTACACGTTACAGATATGGCTTTGCAACTCATACTTGAGACTGATGCCTCCAATGACACTTGGGCAGCAGTACTAATGCAAAAGAATGGTCCCAAGTTAGAAGAATTGTGCATATACACTTCTGGATTCTTTTCAGATACAGAATCCAGATATCCTTCCTCTCATAAAGAAATTCTTGCAGTTAAAAATGGAATTAAAAAGTTCAGACTGTTTTTAAAACCTGTACATTTTATTGTTAGAACAGATCTGAAACATATGAAAGGAATGGTATCTAATAAACGTCTGCTGGAATAGGGAAACAACGTAATTTTGAGATGGAGTCTCTGGCTTGATGGATTTTATTTTGAAATACATTATAAGCCTGGTAAAGACAATTGCATTGTTGATCTATAAACAAGAGAAGCCACCCTTCCAATAGATCAGACAATCAAATGGATTCATCCTCCCTAAGCATAAGACATGCTAAACCACCAAGATTCAAACGGATCCTCGTTTGTAATAACTGTAAATATTGTTATTGTTTTGAATGTTTAACATGTTGTATAAAGTCCAGTCTTGCTTGTATTAATATCCTTAGCAAGTGGATATAGTCATATAACCACTTTACTTCATATTTTAGTTACTTCAGAGTTAGCCATAATATGGAAAGAGGTGTCATCACAGGAGGTCCAATACAGGGACAGGTTTACATAATTGTTTATACTCCATGCATCTCCTATGAAGATTATTGCAAAATAATGTTGCAGACAAAGTTCGATAGTTCATGTTGGATGCTTTTTGAATGCTCAACATTCAAAGATTCACGTCTATGGTGGTCTGGTTGGTTGTACTTATTATACTGGACTTACTGTCCCAGAGATATTCTTTTCTTTGGTAGCAGTAAAGATGCATTTAAACACTGGTTCAAACAAGAAGTCGAAGAAGCAACCCACTATGAAGGATGGTTTGTTTTCAATTTATCATTCCAAGGAAGTGAGCTTAATTATGAAAAATTTGAACCTCCTCATCCTCAAACTTATAAAGTTACCAGTGATTATTATGGTGACTTGTGTTTCCTAGAAGATGAACTCATACTAGCTCTGCAAGGATCACCCTTTTATAAGTGTTTCAATGGACTACCTCCATTTTCAGACATAAATGGATTTCGACCAAACAGTCATTTTGATTATGACAGTAATGACTCATTCGACTCTGTTACTGAGCATAATATTATTAATAGGATGGAATCATGATGGACCCCTCGGTTCATATTTTGTAATAATAATATATTGACCCTTTTCATGTCTAATGGGTCAACAGTGGTGTCCCGTCCGTTCTGTGGGTTCCTGTAGAACTCCACTGTGTATTATACTAAGAGACATCAATTTGTCATATGTATAAGATTTCATATCTTTACCTATGGTCTTTCATTCTGTAAAAGTTGGTATGGGTCCCCATATGGCCGAGCCTTTAAGGGACAAGATAACAACTGTAGTCCACAGGTGCCCCATCCACTTGAAGGAATCTTTCTTTTTAATAGGCATTTGCAAGTTCTTGTCTACTGGCAACCTGTTAACTTTTGTATAAATAAACCTCTTAGGGTCTCATTTAGACATCGGGGAGTAGAGGGTCAAAGAGAGTTTAAGAGTATAGTCCGTGTCTAAGAGCATTGTGTATCCGCTTCGCTCGCCTTCGGGAACTTGCAAACGAAAAACATTGATCTCGCTTGTAAACATGTGTGACACTCTGTTTATTAATGAGAGTTTCTGTATATAGTATCATACTCTGATCATACTTTGGTAAACTGGTATCAGAGCCATTGTAAAAACTTCTCTCAACTGGAATATATATAAAGAAGTTTGCTTGAAGTGGAGTTTATCTGATAGGAGCCTTGTGTCTGAAATATATGATTACGAGATGTGTAAATGCTCTGTGGTGAGTGAAGTGATCATTTAACTGTGGTCTCCAGCAGTTGTTGTATTACAATAAGACAACCATTGAAGCCAAAAGAAGGTGTGGAGTGTTGCATAGTCCTTTTCCCATAGTAAGTTCGATCTTTCCACTTACTATATTTACTTACCTGTAATTTTAAGTATATTGTCAGAAGTTGCAGTAGTAAATGATGGCTTCCCAGAACAGAAAATCTTCTTATGATCTTTCAGCTGATGTTACGTATAAGCCTAGCAAATGGTACAAGAATTTCTTAAGTCAGTCTTCTTCATCTAAGTCTATTTACAATACTAGACTAGTTGCTCAAGAATATGAGCCAGATGTTAACTAGCGTATGCCAGAAATAGAGACGTCTAAAATATATGATTTACCTATGTTTAAATTCTATGCCTCCACACTCATCCGTTATTGTTCTCATAATGTGCCTTTGTCCCTTGGATAATCTGTCTATCAAATTCCTTTAATGCAACAATCTAATATAGATTAGGGTCTTGAACATGGCTTTAAATATGTCCATCTTGGTTTAATACAGTTCAGAATTAATCCTTTAGTCCGACCTGGCCTTAATACCGTTGTTCTTAATTGTATCATAGACTCTCGACATAATCATTTCTCAAATTCTCTAATCTCTGGATTTCAATCTCCCTTACATAATGGCCCTATTTGGTCATCTTCCCTTCCCAGATTTCAAGTGTCTCTCTCCGACCCTTATATTTCTACTCTTCTACAAGCCTATGTCTAGTTCTCAGGTTTTGACATGGCTGAAGCTTCTGATATTGCCCAGCTGCATACAACCACTTTTCTCTGTTTTGTCTCCACAACAATTCTAGTTCTTAATCCTAAATTACTCCAACGCTCTACCTCAGAAAGGGTGGTGGTTGGTCCCGGCAATGTCTCCCCTCTTACATTAGGCTTTGCTAAGCTTTCTGCAGTTGAAGAATGGTCAGCAAACTATGAACCTATTTCATCCAGAATCATCCCTCCTATGACTCAGGAGTTAAAAATAGAACATAATGCTTCTGGAAGAAATGTATTAAAAATAGGAAGATCCCAGAGTATAAGAATACAAGATCTAGAAAGAGAAATGTCTTCACTATCTGCAAATAGCTCTGAGGCTGCCCCTAGAAAATATTATTTCTCTGCAAGATCTTTATCCTCTTCAACTTATTTCTCTAAAGCCCCTGTATATTTTCCCAAACCCAACAGATCTTCTTTGGATGATCATTTTCTAACACACCAAAGGGATCCAAAAATTGTTACTTTTGTCAAAAGAAAATCCCTACTCAAGAAGAATCTTCTAACTGACCTAAAGAACCCAACATAACTCATGTGCCCTCTGCTCCAAAGAGATTTTGGACATTTCAGTCTAAATCTAAACATAATGGCTAGCATTCCAATTGTCCTGAATGTCTAGATATTGTAGTCCCTCTGATTAAAATGATGACCAATCCATTACCCAGGGGAGATAAAGATAAAAGTGCTACACTCCCTCAAAGAAATCTAGGACCTGGGAATCATACTCCCACGTTCAAAAATAACCTTATAGCAGATTTAGATTTCATATAGTACATAAAAGCAGAGGCAGACAAATCTCAAGATATTGTGAGATTACATAATTACGCAAACTACCAGTCTGTATGTTTAGCTCAGAACATTGATGATATAGCTCAAGATGTTATACAAAAAAAAATTCATATGAATGGTTTACACTCTGAAATAGATAATTTGGAGCATATTCAAGAACATCTAAAGGCTACCCTTGTCCAGATTCTTGATAAGTTAGAAACAATTCAGACTTCAGTTCAAAGTCTGAAAGATTCTTTAGAACATGAGCAAGAATCCTCTTCTACTAATAAATTTGATGATTTAGAAAACCATGCTTCTTACCATTGGTTTGGTGCTTCTTCATCTAGCAAAGGTGAACCAAAACAACTAACTCTAAAACAGTAAGTTATTGAAGTTCCTAATCCAGTTTTACCAAGAATTGTTCAAGTCTTAATCATAGCTACTGAGAAGAAAGAGTTAGTGAAAATCCAATCATCTTCTTTAAAAGAAGAAATCCTGAAAGAAAAACAAACAACTATATCCCTAGTTCCATACATTAAAGGGATAGAAGAAGCAGAAAGTTCCACTACTCATGCACCTCGTTCCTGAGATGATGACGCAGGAGGAAATTCTTTCCAATCTGCGTGGGAAAAATAGTGTCATGCTAAGTACAGATCCAGTAAGAAAGTCCCTTATGATCCATCCAAATCTAATGAACATGCCTCGTTCAGCAGAGAAAGCATAGAATCTGCACCTATAAGTAACATTAACTGCAGATCTAAAAACAAAATGATGATGATATTTCAGAAATGGCAGGCATGGGCAAAAACCCAAAATATTATCTTCAAGAATAGAGTAACCTGGCATGAGTTAGCCTTAAGGTTTACTTGGGGATTCACTGGAAATTTAGGCCTCTGGTGGGACAGAGTTAATGAAGAAGATAAGCTAAAAATCATGAATCATGATAATCCTATTGAAGAGCTTATCAAAGTTGTTGTACATGAATTCTATTGAAGTTCTAAAATAGATTCTAACCATTATGCGGATTTATTTATGAATCAATGTCTATGACATATTTTGCAGCTACCAGAATTCTTGTGCACTATGCAAGATCTACTGTATAGAAATCCCGACCCAGATAATGTTGCCTACCTAAGAAAATATTTATCGACTATGCCTGGACAAATCCCTGACCTTGTTAGAGAATGTCTTGAAGATCTAGATATTGGTCTAGAACAATTATCTCTAGTAGGGTTACAGGAACATGTGGTTACATCCCTCCAAAAAGAGTGCCTTCGCAGAAAACGAAACAAGTCTGTGAAGAAGAAATTAGGGTTTGACCCAAATATCTGTGATATATTTGTTGAAACCTATCATTTTGGTTGTAAATCTAAGAAATCCAAAAACGACTCATGTAAAAAGGATTGTGGTTGTTTCAAATGCAAACCAAAACCACGTAGATTTACAAAGAAATTTCCTAAAAGGTTCTCTAGAGACAATCCTCCAAAGAGAAAAGCCTATTTTAAGCGTAGGCCCCAGAATTACAAAGCTAAGCAATCTTCTTTCTTTATTTGCAAAAATCCTGGCCACTGGGCTTCTCAGTGTCCTCTGCGGACAAAGACTAAATTCCAAACAAAAATTATGAATCTATTCCAAACTAGTTATGATCCTTCAGAATGGGAATTGGTTGATGCCCGTTCAGATGGTGAATATCTTTCCCTAACTGATAATGATGAGTATCCACCTCCTGAACCTGACCAAGATGAATGCACAGATGATTTTATTCTGATACAGATACGTCACAGATAATAGAAAACTTGAATTTCCTCGATATCAAGATGATGTCTCCTACCTCAGACTTACCATGCCTTTGTCCCTTGGAAAATCTGTCTTCTCAGTGTCCTCTGCAGACAAAGACTAAATTCCAAACAAAAATTATGAATCTATTCCAAACTGGTTATGATCCTTCAAAATGGGAATTGGTTGATGCCCGTTTAGATGGTGAATATCTTTCCCTAACTGATAATGATGAGTCTCCACCTCCTGAACCTGACCAATATGAATGCACAGATGATTTTATTCTCATACAGATACATCATAGATAAGAGAAAACTTGAATTTCCTCGATATCACGATGATGTCTCCTACCTCAGACTTACCATCCCTTCTCCAACAAAGGTCTATCCTGCTAGATAAATTGTCCACCCTCACACCCAGACAATTTCATCTCTCCCGAAGGTATACTTCTCAGCTTTCTCTCCTCTCTGGCCAAATCACTAAGCTCCGGCAGCCAAGCGTGGTGAATATTCATAATTATACTCCTAAAGATTCTGAGTTTATTCCACCACAGACTAAAACTACCAGAGAAAAAAGTATAGTTAGATTTACAGAACCTATGAAACAAGTACATCTAGCTGATGAAGATTCTTTAGATAATACTATTTTTCATCTAGAAGAATCTGTGAGAGAAAAAGAAGCTATAATAGCAGATTGATAGAAAAGATTAAAACTACAAAAAAAAGAATTGAACTTTCTTAAGAATAAAAGAGATGAAAAGTTAGAAAAAGAAATGTTCAATCAGGATACAGAAATTGAACCATTTGAATCCAAACAAATGAATGGATTAGATGATAGATTGGTCATTTCTGTAAATCTCATAGTCCAAGGATATCTACAATATACCCTTGATGTGCAATTGGACACAAGAGCCATGAACTCTTGTGAAAAGCATGGAGCCATACCTTCCTATTATTGGCAACCCATTGACATATCTTTCAGAGCAGTCAATAAGTCTAAAATAAAAATCAAATGTATTTCCCCAGACTTTCCAATATTGATTCAAGAAGCCAAAGTAGCAGTAACACTCTATTGTTATGATACTGGAGCAGATAACTTACTAGGACAAGATTTTGTAAATAAGTGTTTACCTTTTGTTATAGGAAATGATTTTGTACAGATCACAGTTTTGGGTAAATCCATAAAAATACCCATTAAATATTCTTATGTTACAAGGATAGAAGTGAAACAGACTCTCCAGCATATAGAAAAATCTGTTGATAGCCTATTTCAAATCCAAAAAATCATTGCTCATACTAAAAAAACATGGAATGGATATGATCAAGGATGTTAAGGATAAAATCGAACATAATTTCACTTCAGAACATCCTAATGCATTTTGGACTAGAGAGCAATATTTTGTTAGCTTTCCTTATAAACAAGATTACACTCTGAAACCTCAAAGAGCATCTGCAAATCACATGTCTCCTACAGAATGTGAGTATTTCTAGATAGAAATACTAGAACTCTTGGAAAGGAAACTTATAGAAACCAGTAGAAGCCCCTGGGCTTGTCTTTCTTTCTATGTTAATAAGAATAGCAAACAAAAGAGAGGTAAACCAAGGATGGTAATTAATTATAGAGCTTTAAATGAATCTTTGCTTCCCATAAGGTTCCCTCTGCCATCAAAAGAATCGCTATTTTCCAAGATTGGCAAGTGTAACGTCTTCAACAAGTTCAATTTGAAAAGTGGTTTATGACAAATAGGAATCGTACCAAAAGATATATATATGAGAACTTTTGTTGTTCCTAATGGCTAGTACTAGTGGAGAGTAATGTCGTTTGATTTGAGGAATGCTCCATCTGAATTCCAAAAAAGAATGGACAATGTCTTCAAACATTTATCTTTTGTTATTGTATATATTGATGATCTCCTTGTTTGTTTTGTAGATAGCAGAGCACATGTACAACATTTAAAGATTGTTTAAGATCTATGGTTTAAACATGATTTAGTGATCAGCAAGTCAAAGCTTTGTTGGGCACAAACAAATATTGAATATCTTGGATTGATCTTGTCAAAAGGCGAAGTTGAATTACAAGATCATCTTTCGAAAAAATTATCAGAATTCCCTGATGAAATTCTAGATCAGAAACATCTACAAAGGTTTTTAGGTTGCCTGAATTATATTCGACAATTCTATGAAAACCAAGCTAAAGATGTCAGGATATTACAGAAACGACTCACCAAAGTTATGCCATGGAATTCTAAGATGACGACTATTGTTCAAATCATTAAACAAAAGATACAGAATTTGACAAAGCTACACCTTCCAGATATGGCCTTGCAACTCATACTTGAGACTGATGCCTCCAATGACACTTGAGCAACAATACTAATGAAAAAGAATGGTCCCAAGTTAGAAGAAGCGTGAATATACACTTCCGGCTTCTTTTCAGATACATAATCTAGATATCCTTCCTCTCATAAAGAAATTCTTGCAGTTAAAAATGGAATTAAAATGTTAAGACCATTTTTAAAGCCTGTACATTTTATTGTTAGAACAGATCTGAAACATATCAAAGGAATGTTATCTAATCAACATCTACTGGAACAAGGAAACAACAAGATTTTGAGATGGATTCTCTGCCTTGATGGATTTGATTTTGAAATACATTATAAGCCTGGTAAAGACAATTGCATTGTTGATCTATTAACAAGAGAAGTTTCCCTTCCAAGAGATCAGACAATCAAATGGCTTCATCCTCCCTAAGCATAAGAGATGCTCCACCACCGGGATTCAAATGGATCCTCGTCTGTAATAACTATAAATATTTTTATTGTTTCGAATGTTTAACATGTTGTATAAAGTCCATTCCTGCTTGTATTAATATCCTCAACAAGTGGATACAGTCATATAACCACTTTACTTCATATTTTAGTTACTTCAGAGTCAGCCATAATATGGCAAGAGATGTCATCACAGAAGTTCCAATACAAGGACAGGTTAACATAATTCTTTATACTCCATGCATCTCCTATGAAGATTATTGAAAAATAATGTTGCAGACAAAGTTCGATAGTTCATGCTGGATACTTTTTGAATGCTCAACATTCAAAGATTCATGTCTATGGTGGTCAGGTTGGTTGTACTTATTATACTGGACTTACTGTCCTAGAGATATTCTTTTCTTCGGTAGCAGTAAAGATGCATTTAAACACTGGTTCAAAGCAGAAGTTGAAGAAGCAGCCCACTATGAAGGATGGTTTGTTTTCAATTTATCATTCCAAGGAAGTGAGCTTAATTATGAAAAATTTGAACCTCCTCATCCTCAAACTTATAAAGTTACCAGTGATTATTATGGTGACTTGTGTGTCCTAGAAGATGAACTCATTCCATTTATGCAAGGATCACCCTTTTATAAGTGTTTCAATGGACTACCTCCATTTTCTGACATACATGGCTCTCCACCAAATAGTCATTTTGATTATGACAGTAATGACTCATTCGACTCTATTACTGAGCATAATATTATTAATAGGATGGAAGCATGATGGACCCCTCATTTCATATTTTGTAATAATAATATATTGACCCTTTTCATGTCTAATGGGCGGACAGTGGTGTCCCGTCAGTTCCGTGGGTTCCTGTAGAACTCCACTATGTATTATACTAGGAGACGTCAGTTTGTCATATGTATAAGATTTCATATATTTACCTATGGTCTGTCATTCTGTAAAAGTTGGTATGGGTCCCCATATGGATGAGCCTTTAAGGGATGAGATAACAGCTATAGTACACAGATGCCCCATCCACTTGAAAGAATCTTGTTTTTTTACAGGCATTTGTCAGTTCTTGTCTACCGGCAGCCTGTTAATTTTTGTATAAATAAACTTCTTCGGGTCTCATTTAGACATCGAGGAGTAGAGGGTCCAAGAGAGTCTAAGAGTATAGTCTGTGTCTAAGAGCAGAGTGTATCCTCTTCTCTTGCCTTCGGGAACTTGCAAATGACAAACACTGATCTCGCTTGTAAGCATGTGTGACACTCTATTTATTAATGAGAGTTTCTGTATATCGTATCATACTCTGATCATACTCTGGGGATTTTCACTAACTCTTTCTTCTCAGTAGATATGATTAAGACTTCACCAATTCTTGCTAAAATTGGATTAGGAACTTCAGTAGCTAACTTTTTTAGAGTCAGTTGTTTTGGTTCACCTTTGCTAGATGAAGAAGCACCAAACCAATGGTAAGAAGCATGGTTTTCTAAATCATCAAATTTAATAGGAGAAGAGGATTCTTGCTCCTGTTCTAAAGAATCTTTCAGACTTTGAACTACAGTCTGAATTGTTTCTAACTTATCAAGAATCTAGACAAGGATAGCCTTTAGATGTTCTTGATTATGCTCCAAATTATCTATTTCAGAGTGTAAACCATTCATATGATTTTTTGTCTGTATAACATCTTGAGCTATATCATCAATGTTCTGAGTTAAACATACAGACTGGTAGTTTGCGTAATTCTATAATCTCACAATATCTTGAGATTTGTCTACCTCTGCTTTTCTGTACTGTATGAAATCTAAATCTGCTACAAGGTTATTTTTGAACGTGGGAGTATGATTCCCAGGTCCTAGATTTCTTTGAGGGAGTGTAGAACTTTTATCTTTATCTCCCCTGGGTAATGGATTGGTCATCATTTTAATCAGAGGGACTGCAATATCTAGACATTCAGGACAATTGGAATGCTGGCCATTATGTTCAGATTTAGACTGAAATGTCTAAAAGGTCTTTGGAGCAGAGGGCACATGGGTTATGCTGGGTTCTTCAGGTCGGTTAGAAGATTCTTCTTGAGTAGGGATTTTCTTTTGACAAAAGTAACAGTTTTTGGATCCCTTTTGGTGTGTTAGCAAATGATCATCTAAAGCAGATCTATTGGGTTTGGGAGAATATATAGGGGCTTTAGAGAAATAAGTTGAAGAGGATAAATATCTTGCAAAGGAATAAGATTTGCTAGGGGCAACCTTAGAGCTATTTGAAAATAGTGAAGACATTTGTCTTTCTAGATCCTATATTCTTATACTCTGGGATCTTCCTATTTTTAATACATTTCTTCCAGAAGCATTATGTTATATATTTTAACTCCTGAGTCATAGGAGGGATGATTCTGGATGAAATAGGTTCATAGTCTGCTAACCATTCTTCAACTGCAGAAAGATTAGCAAAGCCTAATGTAAGAGGGGAGACATTGCCATGACCAACCACCATGCTTTCTAAGGTAGCACGTTGGAGTAATTTAGGATTAAGCGTTGGCATTATTGTGGAGACAAAACAGAGACAAGTGGTTGTATGCAGTTGGGCAATATCAGAAGCTTCAACCATGTCAAAACCTGAGAACTGGACATAGGCTTGTAGAAGAGTAGAAATATAAGGGTCGGTGAGAGACACTTGAAATCTGGGAAGGGCAGATGACCAAGCAGGGCCATTATGTAAGGGAGATTGAAATCTAGAGATTAGAGCATATGAGAAATGATTATGCCGAGAGTCTATGATACAATTAAGAACAGAGGTATTAAGGCAAGGTTGGACTAAAGGATTAATTCCGAACTGTATTAAACCGAGATGGACATATTTAAAGCCATGTTCAAGACCCCAATCTATATCAGATTGTTGTATTAAAGGAATTGGATAGACAGATTGTCCAAGGGACAAAGGCACATTATGAGAACAATAACAGATGAGTGTGGAGGCATGGAATTTAAACATAGGTAAAGCATATATTTTAGATAGCTCTATTTCTTGCATACGCCAGTTAACATCTGGCTCATATTCTTGAGAAACTAGTCTAGTATTATAAATAGACTTAGATGAAGAAGACTGACTTAAGAAATGCTTGTACCATTTGCTAGGATTATATGTAACATCAGCTGAAAGATCATAAGAAGATTTCTTGTTCTGGGAAGACATCATTTACTACTACAAATTCTGACAATATACTTAAAATTACAGGTAAGTAAATATAGTAAGTGGCAAGATTGAACTTACTATGGGAAAAGGACTATGCAGCACTCCACGCCTTCTTTTGGATTCAATGGCTGTCTTACTATCCTACAGCAAATACTGGAGACCACAGTTAAACGATCACTTCACTCACCACGGAGCATTCACACATCTCGTAATCATATATTTCAGACACAAGGCTCGTATCATATAAACTCTACTTCAAGAAAACTTCTTTATATATATTCCAGTTGAGAGAACATTTTAAAATGGATTTGATACCAGTTTACCAGAGTATGATCAGAGTATGATACTATATACAGAAACTCTCATTAATAAACAAAGTGTCACACATGTTTACAAGCGAGATCAATGTTTTTCGTTCGCAAGTTCCCGAAGGCGAGCGAAGAGGATACACACTGCTCTTAGAAACAGACTATACTCTTAGACTCTCTTGGACCCTCTACTCCCCGATGTCTAAATGAGACCCGAAGAGGTTTATTTATACAAAAATAAACAGGTTGTCGGTAGACTAGAAATGGCAAATGCCTGTTAAAAAGCAAGATTCCTTCAAGTGGATGGGGCAGCTATGGACTACAGCTATTATCTCGTCCCTTAAAGGCTCGGCCATATGGGGACCCATACCAACTTTTATGGAATGACAGACCATAGGTAAAGATATGCAATCTTATACATATGACAAACTGACGTCTCCTAGTATAATACATAGTGGAGTTCTACAGGAACCCACGAAACTGATGGGACACCACTGTAAGCCCGTTAGACTTGAAAAGGATCAATATATTATTATTACAAACTATGAACCAAGGGGTCCATCATGCTTCCATCTATTAATAATATTATGCTCAGTAATAGAGTCGAATGAGTCATTACTGTCATAATCAAAATGACTGTTTGGTGGAGAGCCATGTATGTCAGAAAATGGA
The DNA here is from genome assembly GCA_009831015.1 of Picea engelmannii. Taxonomy (NCBI): domain Eukaryota; kingdom Viridiplantae; phylum Streptophyta; class Pinopsida; order Pinales; family Pinaceae; genus Picea; species Picea engelmannii. The sequence goes on along the minus strand of ML785116.1, from coordinate 2,217,653 downwards.
GGTAGTCCATTGAAACACTGTGATCCTTGCATAGCTAGTATGATTTCATCTTCTGGGACACACAAGTCACCATAATAATCACTGGTAACTTTATAAGTTTGAGGATGAGGAGGTTCAAATTTTTCATAATTAAGCTCACTTCCTTGGAATGGTAAATTGAAAACAAACCATCCTTCATAGTGGGTTGCTTCTTCGACTTTTTCTTTGAACTAGTGTTTAAATGCATCTTTACTTCTATCGAAGAAAAGAATATCTCTGGGACAGTAAGTCCAGAATAATAGGTACAACCAACTAGACCACCATAGACGTGAACCTTTGAATGTTGAGCATTCAAAAAGTATCCAGCATGAAATATCGAACTTTGTCTGTAACATTATTTTGCAATAATCTTCATAGGAGATGCATGGAGTATAAAGAATTATGTAAAATTGTCCTTGTATTGGACCTCCTGTGATGACACCTCTTGCCATATTATGGCTGACTCTGAAGTGACTAAAATATGAAGTAAAGTGGTTATATGACTGTATCCACTTTCTGAGGATATTAATACAAGCAGGACTGGACTTTATACAACATGTTAAACATTCGAAACAATAACAATATATACATTTATTACAGACAAGGATCCATTTGAATCTTGGTGGTGGATCATCTCTTATTCTTAGGGAGGATGAATCCATTTGATTGTCTGATCTCTTGGAAGGGCAACTTCTCTTGTTAATAGATCAACAATGCAATTGTCTTTACCAGGCTTATAATGTATTTCAAAATGAAATCCATCAAGCCAAAGACTCCATCTCAAAATTCTGTTGTTTCCCTGTTCCAACAGATGTTGATTAGATAACATTCCTTTCATATGTTTTAGATTTGTTCTAACAATAAAATGTACAGGTTTTAAAAACGGTTTGAACTTTTTAATTCCATTTTTAACTACAAGAATTTCTTTATGAGAGGAAGGATATCTAGATTATGTATCTGAAAAGCATCCAGAAGTGTATATGCACACTTCTTCTAACTTGGGACCATTCTTTTGCATTAGTACTGCTAACCAAGTGTCATTGGAGGCATCAGTCTCAAGTATGAGTTGCAAGGCCATATCTGGAAGGTGTAGCTTTGGCAAATTTGTTATCTTTTGTTTAATGATTTGAACAATAGTCGTCATCTTAGAATTCCATGGCATAACTTAGTTGAGTCGTTTCTGTAATATCTTGACATCTTTAGCTTGGTTTTCATAGAATTGTCGAATATAATTCGGGCAACCTAAAAACCTTTGTAGTTGTTTCTGATCTAGAATTTCATCAGGGAATTCTGATAATTTTTTCAAAACATGATCTTGTAATTCAACTTCGCCTTTTGACAAGATCAATCCAAGATATTCAATCTTTGTTTGTGCCCAAAAAAGCTTTGACTTACTGAGCACTAAACCATGTTTAAATAGTAGATCATAAGCAGTCTTTAAATGTTGTACATTTTCTCTGCTATCTACAGAACAAACAAGGAGATCATCAATATATACAATAACAAAAGATACATGTTTGAAGATATTATCCATTCTTTTTTGGAATTCAGATGGAGAATTCTTCAAACCAAATGGCATTACTCTCCACTGGTACTGGTCATTAGGGACAACAAAAGCTATCTTATATCTGTCTTTTGGTATGATTCCTATTTGCCGAAAACCACTTTTCAAATCGAACTTGCTGAAGACGTTACACTTGCCAATCTTGGAAAATAGCAATTCTTTTGATGGCAAACAGAACCTTATGGGAAGCAAAGCTTCATTTAAATCTCTGTAATTAATTGCCATCCTTGGTTTACCTCTCTTTTGTTCACTATGCTTATTAACATAGAAAGTAGAACAATCCCAGGGGCTTCTACTGGTTTCTATAAGTTTCCTTTCCAAGAGTTATAGTATTTCTTTTTGGCAATACTCACATTCTATAGGAGACATGTGATTTGTAGATGCTCTTTGAGGTTTTAGAGTGTAATCTTCTTTATAAGGCAAGATAACAAAATACTTCTCTCTAGTCCAAAATGCATTAGGATGTTCTAAAGTGCAATTCTATTCGATTTTATCCTTAACATCCTTGATCATATCCATTCCATGTTTTCAGTATGACCAATGATTTTTTGGATTCGAACTAGGCTATCAGCATATTTTTCTATATGCTGGAGAGTCTATTTCACTTCTATCCTTGTAACATAAGAAGATTTACTGGGTATTTTTATGGATTTACCCAAAACTGTGATCTGTACAAAATCATTTCCTATAACAAAAGGAAAACACTTATTTACAAAATCTTGTCCTAGTAATATATCTTCTCCAGTATCATAACAATAGAGTGTTACTGCTACTTTGGCTTCCTGAATCAATATTGGAAAGTCTGGGGAAATATATTTGATTTTTATTTTAGACTTATTAATTGCTCTGAAAGATATGTCAATGGGTTGCCAATAATAGGAAGGTATGGCTCCATGCTTTGCACAAGAGTTCATGGCTCTTGTGTCCAATTTATCATCAAGGGTATATTGCAGATATCCTTGGACTTTGAGATTTACAGAAATGACCAATCTATAATCTAATCCATTCATTTGTTTGGATTCAAATGGTTCAATTTCTGTATCCTGATTGAACATTTCTTTTTCTAACTTTTCATCTCTTTTATTCTTAAGAAAGTTCAATTCTTCCTTTTGTAGTTTTAAGCTTTTCCATAAATCTACTATTATAGCTTCTTTTTCTCTCACAGATTCTTCTAGATGAAAAATAGTATTATCTAAAGAATCTTCATCAGCTATATGTACCTGTTTCATAGGTTCTGTAAATCTAACTGTACTTTTTTCTCTGGTAGTTTTAGTCTGTGGTGGAATAAACTCAGAATCTTTAGGAGTATAATTATGAATATTCACCACGCTTGGTTGTTGGAGCTTAGTGATTTGGGCAGAGAGGAGAGAAATCTGAGAAGTATACCTTCGGGAGAGATGAAATTGTCCGGGTGTGAGGGTGAACAATTTATCTAGAAGGATAGACCTTTGTTGGAGAAGGGATGGTAAGTCTGAGGTAGGAGACATCATCTTGATATCGAGGAAATTCAAGTTTTCTCTTATCTATGACGTATCTGTATGAGAATAAAATCATCTGTGCATTCATATTGGTCAGGTTCAGGAGGTGGAGACTCATCATTATCAATTAGGGAAAGATATTCACCATCTAAACGGGCATCAACCAATTCCCATTCTGAAGGATCATAACCAGTTTGGAATAGATTCATAATTTTTGTTTGGAATTTAGTCTTTGTCCGCAGAGGACACTGAGAAGACAGATTGTCCAAGGGACAAAGGCACATTATGAGAACAATAACGGATGAGTGTGGAGGCACAGAATTTAAACATAGGTAAATCATATATTTTAGACGGCTCTATTTCTGGCATACGCCAGTTAACATCTGGCTCATATTCTTGAGAAACTAGTCTAGTATTATAAATAGACTTTAGTGAAGAATACTAACTTAATAATGCTTGTACAATTTGCTAGGATTATATGTAACATCAGCTGAAATATCATAAGAAGATTTTTTGTTCTAGGAAGCCATCATTTACTACTGCAACTTCTGACAATATACTTAAAATTACAGGTAAGTAAATATAGTAAGTGGAAATATCGAACTTACTATGGGAAAAGGACTATGCAGCACTCCACGCATTCTTTTGGCTTCAATGGTTGTCTTACTGTCCTACAAAAACTACTGGAGACCATAGTTAAATGATCACTTCACTCACCATGGAGCATTAAAACATCTTGTAATCATATATTTCAGACACAAGGCTCATATCAGATAAACTCCACTTCAAGCAAACTTTTTTATATATATTCCAGTTGAGAGGACTTTTTACAATGGCTCTGATACCATTTTAATAGAGTATGATCAGAGTATGATACTATATACAGAAACTCTCATTAATAAATAGAGTGTCACACATGTTTACAAGCGAGATCAATATTTTTCGTTCGCAAGTTCCTAAAGGCGAGCGAAGAGGATACACACTTCTCTTAGACACAGACTATACTCTTAGAATCTCTTGGACCCTCTACTCCCCGATGTCTAAATGAGAACCGAAGAGGTTTATTTATACAAAAATTAACAGGTTGTCTGTAGACAAGAACTGGAAAATTCCTGTTAAAAAGAAAGATTCCTTCAAGTGGATGAGGCAGTTGTGGACTACAGCTGTTATCTCGTCCCTTAAAGGCTCAGCCATATGGGTACCCATACCAACGTTTCCGGAATGACAGACCATAGGTAAAGATATGCAATCTTATAGATATGACAAACTGATGTCTCCTAGTATAATACACAGTGGAGTTCTACAGGAACCCACGGAACTAACGGGACACCACTATCGGCTCATTAGACATGAAAAGGGTCAATATATTATTATTACAAAATATGAACCAAGGGGTCCATCATGCTTCCATCCTATTAATAATATTATGCTCAGTAATAGAGTCGAATGAGTCATTACTGTCATAATCAAAATGACTGTTTGGTTGAGAGCCATGTATGTCAGAAAATTGAGGTAGTTCATTGAAACACTTATAAAAGGGTGATCCTTGCATAGCTGGTATGAGTTCATCTTCTAGGACACACAAGTCACCATAATAATCACTGGTAACTTTATAAGTTTGAGGATGAGGAGGTTCAAATTTTTCATAATTAAGCTCACTTCCTTGGAATGATAAATTGAAAACAACCATCCTTCATAGTGGGTTGCCTCTTCAACTTCTGCTTTGAACCAGTGTTTAAATGCATCTTTACTGCTACCAAAGAAAAGAATATCTCTGGGACAGTAAGTACAGTATAATAGGTACAACCAACCAGACCACCACAGACGTGAATCTTCGAATGTTGAGCATTCAAAAAGTATCCAGCATGAACTATCAAACTTTGTTTGCAACGTTATTTTGCAATAATCTTCATAGGAGATGCATGGAGTATAAAGAATTATGTAAACCTGTCCTTGTATTGGACCTCCTGTGATGACACCTCTTGCCATATTATGGCTGACTCTGAAGTAACTAAAATATGAAGTACTGTGGTTATATGATTGTATCCACTTTCTGGGGATATTAATAGAAGTAGAATTGGACTTTATACAACATGTTAAACATTCGAAACAATAAAAATATTTACAGTTATTATAGACTAGGATCCATTTGAATCTTGGTGGTGGAGCATCTCTTATGCTTAGGGAGGATGAAGCCATTTGATTGTCTGATGTCTTGGAAGGGCAGCTTCTCTTGTTAATAGATCAACAATGCAATTGTTTTTACCAAGCTTATAATGTATTTCAAAATCAAATCCATCAAGCCAGAGACTCCATCTCAAAATTATGTTGTTTCCCTATTCCAGTAGATGTTGATTAGATAACATTCCTTTCATATGTTTCAGATCTGTTCTAACAATAAAATGTACATGTTTTAAAAACAGTTTGAACTTTTTAATTCCATTTTTAACTGCAAGAATTTCTTTATGAGAGGAAGGATATCTAGATTATGTATCTAAAAAGCAACCGGAAGTGTATATGCACACTTCTTCTAACTTGGGACCATTATTTTGCATTAGTATTGTTGCCCAAGTGTCATTGGAGGCATCAGTCTCAAGTATGAGTTGCAAGGCCATCTGGAAGGTGTAGCTTTGGCAAATTTTGTATCTTCTGTTTAATGATTTGAACAACAGTCGTCATATTAGAATTCCATGGCATAAATTTGCTGAGTCATTTCTGTAATATCTTGACATCTTTATCTTGGTTTTCATAGAATTGTCGAATATAATTCAGGCAACCTAAAATCCTTTGTAGTTGTTTCTGATCTAGAATTTCATCAGGGAATTCTAATAATTTTTTCAAAAAATGATCTTGTAATTCAACTTCACATTTTGACAAGATCAATCCAAGATATTCAATATTTGTTTGTGCCCCAAAAAGATTTGAATTACTGAGCACTAAACCATGTTTAAACAGTAGATCATAAACAGTCTTTAAATGTTGTACATATGCTCTGCTATCTACAGAACAAACAAGGAGATCATCAATATATACAATAACAAAAGATAAATGTTTGAAGATATCATCCATTATTTTTTGGAATTTAGATGGAGCATTCTTAAAACCAAACGACATTACTCTCCACTGGTACTGGCCATTAGGGACAACAAAAGATGTCTTATATCTGTCTTTTGGTATGATTCCTATTTGCCAGAAACCACTTTTCAAATCGAACTTGCTGAAGGCATTACACTTGCCAGTCTTGGAAAATAACAATTCTTTTGATGGCAGAGGGAACCTTATGGGAAGGAAAGATTCATTTAAAGCTCTATAATTAATTACCATCCTTGGTTTACCTCTCTTTTGTTAGCTATTCTTATTAACATAGAAAGCAGGACAAGCCCAAGGGCCTCTACTGGTTTCTATAAGTTTCCTCTCTAGGAGTTCTAGTATTTCTTTCTGGCAATACTCACATTCTGTAGGAGACATGTGATTTGCATATGCTCTTTGAGGTTTCAGAGTGTAATCTTCTTTATAAGGAAAGATAAAAAAATACTGCTCTCTAGTCCAAAATGCATTAGGATGTTCTAAAGTGAAATTTTGTTCGATTTTATCCTTAACATCCTTGATCATATCCATTCCATGTTTTTCAGTATGACCAATGATTTTTTGGATTTGAACTAGGCTATAAGTTGATTTTTCTATATGCTGGAGAGTCTGTTTCACTTCTATCCTTTTAACATAAGAATATTTACTGGGTATTTTTATGGATTTACCCAAAACTGTGATCTGTACAAAATCATTTCCTATAACAAAAGGAAAACACTTATTTACAAAATCTTGTCCTAGTAAGATATATGCTCCAGTATCATAACAATAGAGTGTTACTGCTACTTTGGCTTCCTGAATCAATATTGGAAAGTTTGGGGCAATATATTTGATTTTTATTTCAGACTTATTGACTGCTCTGAAAGATATGTCAATGGGTTTCCAATAATAGGAAGGTATGGCTCCATGCTTTGCACAAGAGTTCATGGCTCCTGTGTCCAATTGGGCATAAAGGGTATATTGCAGATATCCTTGGACTTTGAGATTTATAGAAATGACCAATCTATCATCTAATCCATTCATTTGTTTGGATTCAAATGGTTCAATCTTTGTATCATGATGTAACATTTCTTTTTCTAACTTTTCATCTCTTTTATTCTTAAGAAAGTTCAATTCTTCCTTTTGTAGTTTTAAGCTTTTCCATAAATCTGCTATTATAGCTTCTTTTTCTCTCACAGATTCTTCTAGATGAAAAATAGTATTATCTAAAGAATCTTCATCAGCTAGATGTACTTGTTTCATAAGTTTTGTAAATCTAACTGTACTTTTTTTCTGTGGTAGTTTTAGTCTGCCGTGGAATAAAATCGGAATCTTTAGGAGTATAATTATGAATATTCATATATATATATATATATATATATATATATGAATATTCATAATTATACTCCTAAAGATTCCGATTTTATTCCACCACAGACTAAAACTACCACAGAAAAAAAGTACAGTTAGATTTACAGAACTTATGAAACAAGTACATCTAGCTGATGAAGATTCTTTAGATAATACTATTTTTCATCTAGAAGAATCTGTGAGAGAAAAATAAACTATAATAGCATATTTATGGAAAAGATTAAAACTACAAAAGGAATAATTAAACTTTCTTAAGAATAAAAGAGATGAAAAGTTAGAAAAAGAAATGTTCAATCAGGATACAGAAATTGAACCATTTGAATCCAAACAAATGAATGGATTAGATGATAGATTGGTCATTTCTGTAAATCTCAAAGTCCAAGGATATCTTCAATATACCCTTGAGGCACAATTGGACACAGGAGCCATGAACTCTTGTGAAAAACATGGAGCCATACCTTCCTATTATTGGCAACCCATTGACATATGTTTCAGAGAAGTATTATCTAAAGAATCTTCATCAGCTAGATGTACTTGTTTCATAAGTTCTGTAAATCTAACTGTACTTTTTTCTGTGGTAGTTTTAGTCTGTGGTGATATAAACTCGGAATCTTTAGAAGTATAATTATATATATATATATATATATATATATATATATATATATATATATATATATATATGACATAATATTTATAATACAACGTATAAATATACTTAGAAAATAAATAGTTACTTATTATCCAAGTGACACATACTTTCATGGATGTTCATCATATGTTCTATATATATGAAACTCTCATCATTGTAATAACATCAATTTAATACAAGAATTTTCTATTGTACTCGTGTCTCTGTGCATGGTTATTCTTTTTGTGATCTTGGTTATTATTGTTGCTATTGTTCATGGTTTATGCTTCAGTTCAAGTAAATTTATAAAGTAACTGAATGTAATTGAACAACATTAAAATCCAACATGGTATCAGAGTAGCGTTCTTGAAATAATACTATTGCAAATTCATTGACCTTCTATAGAAACTCGTTGTACCTTTTCTGCAATTCATTGTTTTGTTGCAACTACAATTCAGGCTAAAATTTCTGCACTCTTACAACAACCATGGTGAACCATATTTTGGTGGAAGATAGACTTGATGGAACAACCGACTTCAGTTCTTGGAAATCTAGATTTCTTATCACTCTAGAAGAGAGTGAACTAATGAAGTGTGTTGAAGAAGTTGTACCAGAATCAGTTGATGATGCAGAAAAATCACAATGGAGGAAGAATGATGCAAAAGCTAGAAAAATCATCATCTATTCTGTGAGACACCATTTAATCCCTCACATCTCCAACTTGAAGACAACTAAATAGATGTACAATGCCTTGAAGAAGTTGTTTGAGAGTAACAACACCAACAAAGCACTTGTCTTGAGACACCAGCTTCAAAATCTCAAGACGACAAATTCTGATACAGTTACCACCTTCTTCATGAAGATTTAAGAGACCAGAGGTTAGTTGGGTACTATTGGTGAAATCGTCTCTGATAGAGAACTTGTCATGATTACCCTTAATGTTCTTCCAAGCCATTGGGAGCCATTCATTCAAAGTATTAGTGGGTGATCCAAGTTGCCCAAGTTTGATCGTTTATGGGCAGACTGTACTCAAGAGGAGACTAGACTTGCAGCTAGAGGCATGCAATGTTCCCATCATGATGAAAATCAATCCCTTGCCACTCGTGTAAGGAAACCCAAAGGAAAAATAAGAGGTTTTGGCAAAACCTTGAAAGGAAGGAAGTCAACACCAACTTTTGACCACAAAAAGAAGGACATGTCAAAGGTTCAGTGCTTCATATGTGACAAGTATGGCCACTATGATAAAAATTGTCCTACATGGAAGAAAGGAAAGCAACATGCTTCCACTGCTAATGTTGATTTAGAACCACCTCAGGGGAAGTCAAGGAATGCAAGAATGAATGATGACGAGTTCTTCTTCATTTCATCCCTCTCAAGTATGGTTCCTACTAGTAATGATGTTTGGTTAAGTGACAATGGTGCTTCCATACATATGATTGGATACAGAGAGCACCTTACGGATCTAGTAGAGAAAGAATCTCGTTTGCATGTTGTACTTGGTGATGATGCGAGATATACTGTGAAGGGAGTTGGATCCACCTCCTTACAATTGGATTCTGGCACCCCACTCGATTTGAGCGATGTATTATTTGGACCTAGGATGAGAAGGAACCTTGTCTCTATTTAATCCTTAGAGAACAAAGGCTACAAGGTTTCTTTCTCTGATGGAAAAGTTCTTGCATAGAACGAGAACTCTGGTATGGATTCTTCCCGGGTGATTGGTGTTCGAGAGGACAGATTGTACAGATTGACTGTTCAACCAGTTTAGGCCCTAATACATGATTCTATTAGTTTGAGTGAACTATGGCATAGGAGACTTGCTCATTTACATTATAGATTTCTTCTCGCTCTGGGGAAGATGGTGATAATCCTTCCAAAGATCCATGTTGAACACAATGGCATTTGCAGAGGTTGTGCTCTTGGAAAGAATGCCAAGAGGTCTTTTCCGAGCAGCGACTGTAGATCCAAGGGGATCTTAGACTTGGTTCATATAGATTTAAGTGGACCTGTTATAACCATATAATTTATAGGATCAACTGTTGATTGTATTTTCATCCCTTCAATGTTTTTGACTTACAGAGACTACTACATCCTGAAAAAGAAAAGAAAAGGAAAGAAAAAGAAAAAAGAAAAGAAAAGAAAAAGAAAATGAGAAAAGAATAAAAGAGGGCATAAAAGAAATTAAATAAATCCCCATGTAATAAAAATGGCTTGATCCATATAGTCTAAGCATGGCCAAGTCCTTTTAAATTCATGTTGATAATATTAGTGAATAATCTTGACTAAACTATTTAATCTTGGCCAAGTAGATAGGCTAGCTAGTGAATAAATTTGATCAAACTACCTAATCTTGGTCAAATAACCCTAAGGTAGAGTAATTTCTTAGTCCAACATTTTAATCTGGGATAAATATCATATGGAAGTAGGTTAGAACTTAGGTTAGAGCATAGGTTAGTCAGCTTGATATCAATAAAAAATGCATGATGATCGATGTTGATTCATATCTTTGAAGTTTGAAAGTATGATTGTCTGACCCCCATGGTGATAAAAGAAGGGAAAGCTAAGAAAAAACACAAAAAGGCGCAAGACTAAGTCCCCACTGCAGATATGATTTCGTGTTGGAAGATTAAAGAGAGCGCACAGATGAACAGTTGAGACATTGGCGCTTAGATCTACGGTCAACAAGTCTTTTCAGACCCCTCGACCATTCTGCCTTTAACAATTGGGGGG
>ML785116.1:2196304-2206721 GCA_009831015.1 Picea engelmannii | reverse complement strand
CCCCCCCCCCGACTATTCTCTTTTTAATGATTGGGGGGGGTCTAGAATGAAATGGTTTTCTGGTGGCCCCCCTACTCTAACAAGGAATGAATCTATTTCACTTTTCTGGCATACCACCATCGTATCATGACATCACTTTCCACTTTTTCCCCTAGAAGTCCTATCTCATAACTTTGTCAGTCCATCCCCCCTTTTTCACTCATCACAAGTCCCCTCACCATTGCTGGTCTCCAATAAACACCCTCCACATCACCTAGTCATACTCGTCAACCATTCTTCACCTACCATCTCAATCTCCAAATGACCTGTTGTCCATTTATTACAGGTTAACTTATCCATTAAACTTGTTGATCTATCCCCCGCACCCAATGGGTATCCGTTCACCCAAAACTAGCCCTTCTCCTTCATTTTCCCATTGCTCATCTTATCCTCACACAAGAAATTTTCCTTGTCTCCTCTCTGATTCAATCAACAGCCCAACCACAACCATTACCACTAATGCTTTGTTTGAATTGCAGGTATTCTTCACAGTGATGGCACCAAAATCTAAGAAAGCAGAAGTCGGGGAAAATCCTTTCCTCCCACCTCTTATCAACCTTGAAAACATCCCATTGGCCGACAAAGATCATCTAATATCAGACAAAGTTAAAGTTATAAAAGATATCATCCTTTGCAAAGGATAACAAAATTAAAATATTGGAAGAATTGGTCCTCAAGATCGGGTATGATCCCTTGAATGTGAAATCAGTTGAAGAGATGCTTAAAAAGAAAAATGTTGATATAGCATATCTATGGAAACAACTAAAACTACCACCAATAGAAGATGCATAGGCAAAGGAGATAGCTGAGACAGAAGGTGAGAAGGACGAGATGCTCAAGTTGATCATGGAGCATAATGCACAGTTGAAAGAGATGGGAGAAGAACTGGAAAGGTTAGTGAAGGAGAAGGAACAATCAATGCCTATGGAATTCATTCCATTGAGCATGGTTCCACTCATAGGGGTAAGCACAACATTTGTAGCAGAAACCTCCACATCATAAATTCCCTCAACAACTCCACTGATAGCTCTGGAACATATAGTGGAATTAGCTAAATCCATGGAGGAAATGGACTTGCAAGAGACAGAAATTAATAGACTAAAAAAGGATTTTGAGGATCTTTAGTAGCTCAAGTCTTCTTACCAAATACGCTACTCCATGGAGAAGCAAACATTAGACAAGCTCAAATAGGAATTGCAGCAGCTTCGAAAGAAAACAGTGGTGGGCAAGAAACTTCTTGCGGCTAAGGAAAATATTTGGATGGATATCTCCAAATCCATAAATGAAATATGGCCTATGGTGAAATCATGTTCGAGAAAAAAGAACTGGTACAGAGGAGCAGGCAGGCTATTGAGAAAATAAAAGGAGAGCTGGGAGAAATGCCCAAAGCAGCCATTGAGATCATTAGATTCCTGAATTCGAAAACCAAGGAAGAATTAGAGGATTTGAAGATTGAAGACAGGACAGGAACCATCCTCGAAGTCAAGAGGGTTATGACCAAGAGAGGACTTATGTTGCAGTTGGAAGAGAAAGTCCAAACTATGGACGCAGGAGTTCAAAGATTTTTCAGTAAGATCGAAGCTCTGCAGAAGAAAGGTCTCCCGAACTTAATGGTCGTAAATGATAAGTTAATGACCCTTCATGATTATAAACAGAAGTTGTTCACGATGGCCAAAGATAGTTCAAAATTTTTGGGAATACAGGGCAACATAACAGGCAAGGTGTTCTTAGAAACTTTGCAGCCAGACATCAACATACAACACAAGATCCGTTATATTTTCATCACCGGGCCAAATTTTTCCAAGTACAGAGAGATGGATGAAACATACCAAACATTACTCAAAGTCATTATTCCCAGTCAGCTACGATGGGAAGAGCTATGCAATTTGATCAAGTAGGAGATGAGGTGTCCAAGTCTAGTCAACAATCAGATCAGACAAAGTCATGCAGATGACTCACCAATAACCTTCCCCAAAATCAGCTTGAAGAATTCGACACATCATTAACAGTCCCTAAAAGTTTTGTATATTTTTGAGTTAGTTAGTTAAATTTAGAATCTTCCACGTCCTGATCATTAATTATAGGGTCATTGTAACTTTTTTATAAATATTTCCAACTTAGAAGTATTGAGGATTGTTGATCTTTACACCTGAGCAAGCTCTAGTTGCTGTAATTTTTATCAAGAAGTTATTCTAATAATACAAAGAGAAGTTTCACAGGATTCCCGCGTGTCAATTGTTGGTGAAGTTCCCTCTATCTGCGTACAAGTTTTTCCTTCTCAGTTATCATATTGTATTTCTAAATCTAATCTTTAAAGGAAGTTAAAGTTGCAGAATTTACCATTGTGTACTATGTTCTTAATCTTTTCTAGATTTAAATGTTTTTCCTTTGATGTTATAACAAATAAATTCTTAAAATTATTTTTGTTTTAACTGATATCTCACCTTTTCAGCAATACACCATTTTTATTCCTAAAGAATCCAGCATTAGCACTATATCACCCTATGAAACGGATCTTGTAAAGGTTGTCTTTAACTTCTATCTTTTAAAAATACCCCATAGCCCAATGGAAGCGTAAGTGATATTCAGCCACTCCATTCAAAAACAATACAAACAACTCGGTTATATTCATTCTAACTAGCCTAAAATATTGAAAACTCAAACAAATCTAAAACTCACAGAGAGATCCCTCTCTGAAACTAGTAGGGCTAGCTTTCAGTTTCGAAGTGGTTGGTTAAGGTTACCTATGATAAGTTTCTTCTTACCTCATAACAACCTCTGGTAATTTACAGAGTGATAACATAAATGGCGACCATACTGGGAAACGAACTGAAACAAACTTTCCACCCCTTGTTTTCTTTCCCCTAGAACAAAGATGACTTTATTTCTAGAAAAAATGCAAACCCTAATGTTTACCTAGAAATAATGTTTAGAGATTGTTAAAGTTTGTGTATAAAGAACCAAAATCTCTAAAGGTAGAATAAAATCAACAATTATGGCTCCCAAAAGAATTTCTACCAAATCTCATCCTGACCCAGAACCTGCAATAGTAATAGATAATCCAGAAAGACTACTCAGAAAGAAAAGCACTGCAAAAATTTCGAGTAACAACCCACTTATGAGGTCTTTTTCAATCCCATAAAATTTAGTTGTTCTTCCAGACCTTGAGTCTGAGATACCCTTTCGAACAAGTCTTTTTAGGACAAAATCAGATAGTTTTGTTAGTAAAAAGGTCTTAGACCAAACCGTTTTTCAGCCCAGGACCCCTGAGATACTTTCTCCTAGAGCTGAAGTTGAGAAATTTTTTCACTCCAAGACTGATAAGATCGAAGACCTAGTCGCAAATCTTGGTCAGTCCTTAGACAAGCTCCATCTTCAGCAGTCCGTCGAACTTTCTATTTTAACCATTGTTGCAGTTTCTGCTAAACTTACACTAAGTCACTCTATTCCTCCAAGCCCTTCATCCTCTATATCTTCAGGAATTTCCTCTCCTGTCACATAGGTTGTTGTTCAACCTCCTCCACCAATCATGGCAGAAAGATATGCTCTGTTGGTATTGGTTTCTCCTTTACATGACATGCCCCAAGATTATCAAACTATACTTCCACAGTTCGATAGTACCGTCCCCTTGAATGCACAACATGTTGAAAAAATGAACAATTACTTCGACCTGTAAGAAGTAGATGAAGCTGATGTGCAGATGATATTATTTGCACAAAGCCTAACTGGAGAGGTCAAAAAGTGGTTCAAAAATTCACATTCTACTACCATTACTGAAATTACTATTTTCCATCAGACTTTTCGAGACCAGTGGGAGGTAAATAAAAGTCCTCTCCAAATTTTGTCAGAGTATGAGAACATCAGAAGGAACCAAGGAGAGACAGTGCAGAATTACTGCACTCATTTCAATAATCTATACAATGCTATCCCGAATGAAATCAAACCACCACAAGGTTTAGCATTAATAAAGTTACCTGATGGTTTTGATGCTGACATGACATATCAATTAAGGGAAAGAAACACAACAACTCTGGAAGGCAAGAAAAAAAGTGTCGTCAGTGTAGAAGAAAATCTTTTGGCCAAAAGGGCCAGGCAGAGAACAAAAAAGAGGGTCACCATTAAGGAAGAACCTTCTACTTCCTCATCTAATGCCAAACTAGATTCTCTAGCTAGAGCTATGGAGAAAATGATGGAGAGACTCACCATAATTGATAGGAACCCACCTAGGGAGAACCAAGCTATCCCTCGAATCAGAAACGCAAAGTTTAGGATCAATCCACCTCTGATTAGACAAAGGGATCCTAGGGATCAACAGGAACAAAGGGGACCTGAGCAGCAGATTAGACCACCTCTCCAGGAAAAATATGTTGATGATGGGGAGGAAGTTATTAAGGATTTTGATGATGCTCATATAAATCTAATGGGTGATCATGATCATGATCATGAGTCTATTTGCCTCACCCAAGAAGAACATGAAATCTTTCTCCTTTTGCAAACAGAGGTGAATGAGGAAGCTGATAAAATGGAACAACAAGCCTCTGAGAAGGCTATAATGGAGGTTCATAGGCAATATAACCTAAGGAGTAAGAAGACTAACGATAGTTCTCTGAAGAAGGCTACTGAAACCAAGAAGACCATAGAAAATCCTCCCAAGAAAGCCCCTAGGCATAATGAAGTTGAATCTCTTGTGCATAAAACTCTAGAAATTCTTAAGAGAACAAGTCGAACAGAAGTTTCATCAACTATTCAAACAATTGCACCTATACACAAAGTCTCCATCGATAAATTAGAAGTATAGAGTTTAAACAAAACCACCTCTCTTTTCAGCCTTGAAGGGGAACTAGCAAAATTGAAGATTCTCATTCCCCTCTCCGAGTTGATGAACAAGAACGCTTATAGGTCTCAGGTGATAAAAGCTTTAAGTATCGAACCCGATATGGGTACCAAAGCCTTGAATGTTGGATCTGTACTCTACTCTGACATAGTAAACCTTGTTAATGACCAACCTAAGCTCCTGTTTTCTCTTGAAGTTGATGGTCAAACTGATAATGATGTCATGGCCCCTTTTTACATCAGCCTAAATATCCATGATCTGATATTGCACAACGCTATGCTAGATTCAGGTGCTTCCCATAACCTAATGCCCAAATCCGTGATGGAAAAGTTGGGACTTGAGGTCACCAGACCTTACAAATATTTTCATTCTTTCGACTCCAGCAAGGTCAAATATATAGGCCTGATTAAAGACTTATGTATCACCTTGGATCAATTCCCAACAAAATGTTTGGTGATGGACATCATCGTGGAAGACATTCCTCCCAAGTATGGTATGTTGCTATCAAGGTCTTGGGGAGCTAAATTGAGAGAAACCCTACAGCTAGATATGTCCTATGCCACCATTCTAGTTTTCAGTCAATAGAGAAGACTTTACAAAGAAAAACTGATGAAGTATATGGTCAGTAGTCAGGAAAAGCCACACAATTACCCACTATATTCTGCACACTCTGACTTGGATTATTTTATTCTATATAACGATGGTGATCTTGAAGAACAAATCACACAACTGGAAGATGATGCACCTAATCCAAAGGACGATAAAGCGATTGTCGAAGTAAGAAACCCCATGGTTGAGGAAAATGAGGAATTTTCAGTAGATTTTTGGAGCATGGACTTCAATGGTGCTGTGAGTAAAGAAGGAGTTGGAGCCGGAGTGTGGATGCATAACCACAGATAAAAGTACTTTGAGAATCATTCCTATAAAATGAACTTCCAATGTACTAACAACATAGTCGAGTACTAGGCTTTAATGCTCGGCCTGGAATTATTGAAGAATGTTGGTGCTAAGAAGATAATGGTAAGGGGTGATTCTAAATTAATTATCAAGCAAATCAAAGGTGAGTATGCATCAAAACATCCCAGACTTAGGGCCTATAGAAATGTTGTTTTAGATGCTCTCCAATGTTTTACTAAGGTTGATTTACAGGTGATGCCTAGAGGACAAAATATACTCCCAGACGGACTGGCTACGTCAACAGCTACCTATAAAATCCATTTTTGTCCCACTCGCAAGTACACAGTGGAGGTGAAGTGCAGACCCACCATTCCTGACAACATCAGATATTGGCAGGTATTTGGAAATGACAATCAAATTGAAGATTTCCTGCAATGTAAAAATGATTTCGAATGTACAAACATAGATTTAGAATGGGATGAAGAATTTGTAAATAAATCTTTTTTTGAGAATGTTAGTGTAAATACAGTAGTTGTTGAAGAAATCAGTGAAAATGATGTAGATTCTGATATCCTGTAGTTGAAAAATAATGTGTTACCTAGAGGGTTAGTTCCATTGGAAGACTTGTTTGATTGTAACGATGTAGCCAAAAAAACGAAAATTGAAGCTAGCGGTAAAGAGGTTGAAAACTGTAACATAGGAACAGAAGAAAACCCTAAAATAATAAAACTGTCTAAATCACTTCCACCAGAGAAAAAAAGAAAATTCATTGAACTTTTTAAGGAATATATAGATTTTTTCGCTTGGGGCTATGAGGACTTAAAATCCTATGACACAAGCATCATACAACACCAGATTCCTATAAAAGAACAACACAAACCTTTCAGGCAGAAACTTAAGAGAATTAATCCCAAGTTGCTTCCCTTGATAGAGAAAGAAATCAAAAAGATGTATGATGTCAAGATTATATTCCCTTAGAGATTTTCCAAATGGGTTTCTAATCGAGTTCCAACTAGGAAGAAAACTGGCAAAATCAGGCTCTATATAGATTTCAAAAATCTGAACAAAGTCTCCCTCAAAGACAATTACCCTTTACCCAAAATGGACCATATTTTACAAAGGGTGGTCGGATCTAGTAGGATCTCCTTACTGGACGGTTTCTCTAGTTACAACCAAGTTTTGGTCCATCCAGAAGATTAAGAGAAGACAAATTTTACCACACCCTGGGGAACCTTCATGTATGTGAAGATGCCTTTCGGTCTGATGAGCGTTGGGGATACTTTCCAAAGAGCAATGGATATTGCCTTTGTGGACGAGACTGGGAAATTTATAGTCATTTATTTGGATGATGTAACTGTTTACTCCAAATCTGATGAAGAACATTTGCTCCACCTCAGACGTGTGTTTGAGAAGTGCAGGAAATTTGGGATTTCATTGAATCCTAAGAAAATCCTTTTCAGGTTAGAGGAAGGTAAACTGTTGGGACACATAACCTCAAAAGATGGAATTAAAATAGATCCCAGCAGGATAGAAGCTATCCATAAGGTGGAACACCCTAGGAACATCAAAGAACTACAATATTTCATTGGAAAAATAAATTTCCTTAGAATATTCATACCAAACTTGATCAATCTTCTTAGGAATATTACCAATATGCTAAAAAGGGACACTAAAATAAAATGGAACGTCATGTACAAACAATCATTTGAGCAGGTCAAACATGCTCTCACCCAAGTCCTAGTTCTGATTAGCCTAGACTATACCAAAGACTTTTATCTTTTCTCTTTCACATCTGAGCACACTATAACAACAATATTGTTGCAGAAAAACAATGAAGGGTACGAGCAACCCATAACCTTTTTCAGCAAAGCTTTAAGAGACGCGGAGTTGAATTAAAATATTATGGAGAAACAAGCTTTCGCCCTGGTAAAGGCTATAAAATATTTTAGGGTCTATATTCTCCACTCTCACACAATTGCATATGTCCCAAACACAATGGTTAAAGATATTCTGACCCGGGATAATCCAGATGGAAGAAGAGGAAAATGGATTGCAGTCATTCTGGAATAAAACATTGAAATAAAACATACTAAACTGATCAAAGGACAAGGTTTGGCCAAACTGATGGCTGAGTCTAATTTTCATGCTTTAGATATTAACTTTTTGGCTGCAGTAGATAGACCAGAAGAGCAGGCGACTCCAAACATAAACAATGAATTCTTAAATTCCCCTCGGTACACAGACCTCATTTTTGTACTCCATAATTTACAGGCTCTTCTAGGTTTGACTAAGACCAAAGCTAGGTTTATTAAATTGAAAGCATTGAAATTTTGTATTCTGGAAGACAATCTCTATTGGAAAGATCCTGGTGATATCTTGCTTAATTGCTTGTTAAAAGATGAAGATGACAAAGTTCTTCAAGATTTTCATGCAGGAGACTATGGTGGGCACCTGAGCTGGAAGACCACAACTAACAAGATTCTCATAGCTGGCTTTTACTGGCCTACTATGTTTGTTGACGTTCATCAGAAGGTTACTTCTTGCCACCACTGTCAGATTTTTGAAGTTAAAAGGAAGCTTCTGCCACTCCCAATGAAACCCATCTTTGTTGAATCTACTTTCCAATAGTGGGGGCTAGACTTCATTAGTGAAATGCATCTTCCCTCTTCGGGCCAACATAAATGGATCCTCACAACCACAGACTACTTCACTAAGTGGATTGAGGTTGTACCATGCAGGCAAGCTACTGACTCTATCATCATTAAGTTTTTACAAACTAACATTTTGTCTCGTTTTGGATGCCCCAAAAAAATTATAGCTGACAATGCAGCGGATTTCAGATCCAAAAGGCTCATATATTTTTGTAATCAATATCATACTACTTTGGGACATTCGACGGCTTATTATCCATAGGGAAATGGGCTAGTTGACTCTTCTAACAAAAGTCTGGTGAACATCCTCAGAAAGACACTATAGGGAAACAAAAAATTATGGCATAATAAGTTGGTTTTCGCACTATGGGCTGACAGAATTAGCACCAAAAGATCAATTGGTATGTCTCCATACCAGTTGGTGTATGGCATTGAGGCAGTTTTTCCCCTTTCATTAGGAGTTATGGTCATGAAACTATTGCAAGAAACACAAGAAGAACCAAATGATGTCCAGCAAAGAATAAACCAAATGATCCACCTAATGCAATCCAGAGAAGAAGTTTACAACAGAACTCAAGTGATCCAGGAAAATATTAAAAAGATTTATGACAAGAGAACCAAAGAGGATAACTTTGAATTGGGTGATTTAGTTTTGAGGTGGGACTCCATAAATGAAGATAAAGGAAAACATGGAAAGTTCGATATCTTGTGGAAGGGTCCCTACACCATTTAGGCCTTTAGAGGAAATAATTACTTTCTACTTTCTAATAGTGATGGATCAGACCTGCTAGGGGGACCCATAAATGGAAGGATGTTGAAGCATTACTTGCCACCTCAGTAGAGAGATCACCATTCAATTCCATTGTATATATCATTTCTTTTACAAGTCTTTTAGGTGTAGGTGTTTTTGTTCAAGTATTTGAAGCCCGTGGAGAAGGCCCTAAGACATTGAAAATGTCATTAGAATTTTTGAAATAAAGCAAGTCAGATAATAGAAGAAGCTCTAGAAGAAATTCTTCAAGATCATAAGAAACAGGGTTCTTGGCATCTCGCAAGGAGGATACCATCCCCGGGTGGAGCCACTGTTATAACCCTATAATTTATAAGATCAATTGTTGATTGTATTTTCGTCCCTTTAGTGTTTTTGACTTCCAAAGACTACTATATCCTGAAAAAGAAAAGAAAAGGAAAGAAAAATAAAAAAGAAAAGAAAAGAAAAAGAAAATGAGAAAAGAATAAAAGAGGGCATAAAAGAAATTAAATAAAGCCCCATGCAATAACAATGGCTTGATCCATACAGTCTAAGCATGGCTAAGTCCTTTTAAATTGATGTTGATAGGATTAGTGAATAAGCTTGGCTAAACTATTTAATCTTGGCCAAGTAGATAGGCTAGCTAGTGAATAAATTTGACCAAACTGCCTAATCTTGGTCAAATAAACCTAAGGTAGAGTAATTTCTTAGTCCAACAATTTAATCTGGGCTAAATGTCATAGGGAAGTAGGTTAGAACTTAGGTTAGAGCATAGGTTAGTCGGCTTGATTTCAATAAAACATGCATGATGATCGATGTTGATTCATAACTTTCAAGTTTGAAAGTATGATTGCCTGACCCCCATAGTGATAAAAGTAGGGAAAGATGAGAAAACCCACAAAAAGGAACAAGCCTAAGTCCCCACTGCAGATATGATTTCATGCTAGTAGATTCAAAAGAGCACACAGATGAATGATTGAGACACTGACGCTTAGATCTATGGTCAACAAGTCTTTCCAGACCCCCTCGACTATTCTTCCTTTAACGGTGGCGGGGGGGGTTCTGGAATGGTCAGTAACAAGAATGTGCATCTTAACAGCTGAGGCGTTGGCACCTAGATATACAACTGAGATATAATTCTGGACCCCCCTGACCATTCTGCCTTTAACAGTGGGGGGGGGGTTCCAGAAAGTTCGTTAAAGGAAGCGATCATTTATATGGTCCAACAGTGGGCGTGTAGATGGA
>ML785116.1:2171830-2190041 GCA_009831015.1 Picea engelmannii | reverse complement strand
TTGTTACTTATTATCCAAGTGACACATCCTTTCATGGATGGTCACCATATGTTTTATATATATGAAACTCTCATCATTGTAATAACATCAATTTAATACAAGCATTTTCTATTATACTCATGTCTTTGTGCATGGTGTCTCTGTGCATGGTTATTCTTCTTGTGATCTTGGTTATTACTGGTGCTATTGTTCATGGTTTGTGCTTCAGTTCAAGTAAATTTATAAAGTAACTGAATGTAATTGAACAACATTAAAATCCAACAATAATGTGCATGTGCTTTAGGAACAAGTGTGTGTTCCTACAACGCTCATGTGTTCTTTCCATTTCAATTTTTTTTTGGATGGGAATGAAATTTCTAGCATGCTTGTTTGGTAAGTTGGTTACCTCATATTTAAGTTTGAGATGACAAACCTAGTGGTTTAGTTTGCAAGTACATGAAAACCTCTGTTTTTATGGATACCTCTCAATATCTCTATTATATATATATATATATATATATATATATATATATATATTGAAAAAACACACTACACTAGAACAATTAGTTCTATACAATTATATAATTTTTTTTAAGAAAATTACATTAATAAGATACTCAACACATGGATAAAAGGACACATATACCTTAAATTTCACATAATTACTCACAATTTCTATAAATAAAAATTATATATTAGAAAATGTAATTTAATTTCCTACATTTTATCTTTTTACACAATATTTGAAAATTTATCTTAAAATTAAGAATCATAAACCATCATTAACTTATACATGCCCTATAATTCAACTTTTTTGTATATTACTTTTAATTTAATGTTTTTGTTTATTAAGTACACTACACGCAAGGCACAACTAAAAAATAATCGAGAAGTCTAGATGCCTTGATTGTGATAGATACGAAGCTAGTAGTGTAGCACCACTACACCTAATCCGCCTTGATTGTGATAGATACGAAGCTAGTAGTGTAACACCACTACACCCAATCGGCCTTTAAAGCACCAACGAATTGTTGTTGATTATCCTTCCAAACACATTAGCTAGTTGTCATTGGTTCTCGCTTACACTATAACATTGATTTTTATTTAATTTCTTACATATATAGATATATGTATCTATGTCCAATGGTTAAGGTTTGTGTCACTAACTATTTATGTCCAATGCTTAAGGTTTGTGTCACTAATTAATTGTTTTTTTTTTATCATTTTGTATTTCATTTAATTAAGTTTTTTAATATCATTTTTTAAGTTTTAGTAATTAAATTGAAATTTATTGTATAATTAGCATAAATTTATTTTAAATTTAAATTTATTAAATATTAAGAGAGATCAATTTTTGTATTAATTAATAAGGAAGAATTAATACATAACATAAAATTAAATAATTAAAAAAATTAAGCCTCAAAATATTTGATGTCTTTGTGCTTGATAATTTATGTCATATTAAACTATAAAGCATCTTGCTATGCTAGATGCAAAGAACCCAAATTCAAATTAAAATGCTTAAAACTTTATATAAAAGGAAAAGTATTGGACCTTAAAAGGCAAATTATGCATTTTCATAAGTGGGACTAATAGTTAAGAACATGTGTTTCCTCTTACTAGGTCACAAGTTCAATCTAAAGAGACTTAGAGTATGTATCCACAAACAAAAGGGTTCTCATAAACCAATTTGGTGTAAGTAAACAATTTCTTTAGCTTTTTGTTCCTCTTCAATAGGGTAAGATTAGGTCCTTCAACTTCCATAGGCTAGCTAAATGGATTTTTTGAGCTTCATAAGTCAAATTTTCAGATCATTGATGGTTGGAAGCCATTGAGAAATTTACCACTTGCAAAGTTATAGTTAAATTCTGAATTTTTTTAATTTCTATCTTCACGGAATCAATTCTCTACTTTTAAGCTCACAATATTGGCATTATGGGAAGAAATAACCTAATACAGCTATGAAATATTTGAGATTATTACTATTAATGTATAGTTGTTAACTAAAGAGATCTCGTAGTGTTTATAGAGAACTCTCCTAAATTCATTAACAATGTCATTATCCATTGTTGAATAGAAAAAATACATATAACCCTAAACCAAAATAAAATATCCAACCAAGAAAAGGAAAGAAACTCATGATGCAAACCACATAACCAAAAGGTGGGATGGAAAACAGTATTCACCCACTGCTACTATATTCACTAAATTCCCTAAATTATCAAAGGTGAGCCATGTTCAAATTGTGAGAAAAATATCAAAAAGGATGAGATTCCTTTTTGAGAATGGAAAGTGAAAAAGCCAAAAAAAAATTCCTTTTTCTTAATAGGACAACATGTTTGAAGTGGAAACTTGTTTCTACCATTTGAAATATATCGATTCCTGAACCATAAAATGGACACACCAACAATTATTTGCTCTCCACAACTTCCAATCGTTTTCCTTCTTAGCCAGAAGCATCGTCTCTTAACGAACTCCAAACACTTTGATTCCAGCAAACATCAAACAAAAACACCAGCTCCTTAACGAACTTTGACACTAGCTCCTTCGTCAACAATAACATTCAGACAAGAGACACTAGCTTTCCATGCAAGAGGCAGCATTAAATAAATTGATGTCCTTGTGAATATCCACGCAAGCTATTGTGTCGTTTGCATTTAGCAAGCTGTATGCTGATACTATTCAACCATGAGACCAAGTCTGCACAACTGCAATTGCAATGGTCTGTAGAAAGACAAATTGAACAGAATGACGGTAACACTTACATCTATTTGCCACCGACTGTTTAAATAATCTAGAGATGTATCGACATACAGATCCGCCATACACTTACACTGCGCAATGGAAGTTCACACGTACATTCCTTTCAACAGATTATAATAAGTTAACTTAACTGTACTCAGTATTACTGCTCAAAACCCAGCCAATCATGGTAGGTGATCTGCTGGTTGCTAAGTCATCTCCTTTGGGGTTTGATAATTGGCACTCATATCACTTCGTTTCCGGTGATCTCTTAATCTTCATTTTTTTTTGTTTAAGAAGGCTTAATCTTGCTCTTATTTCTCTACTTGGGTATTACTAATTATATATCCAAAATTTTACTCAAAAATAATATCAAAACCCTATTCAATCTTTGTATATATCCAAAAATTTTATCCAAAAATAATATCAAAACCCTATTCAATCTTCGTAAAACTGTCAAACATTTATTGAAAACAAGAAGGGAAAACCTGATGGGATGTTTGGTTCATGAATCTACCAATTTCCTTGCTACTTTGGTAAATCATACAATGGTCAAACATCATTTAAAACCCATATTAAAAAGCATATTTACTACTCACAATTGTTTCACTAATTCAGTTATTGCCCAATATTCTTTTAAATCCAAAAACCAAATTAGTTTTGAAAAAAACAAAATTTTAACCTCAACTCATTTTACTCCTCTTGCATCATTTAAAACCCATATTAAAAAGCATATTTACTACTCACAATTGTTTCATTAATTCAGTTATTGCCCAACACTCTTTTAAATCCAAAAACCAAATTAGTTTTGAAAAAACCAAAAATTTAGCCTCAACCCATTTTACTCCTCTTGTATCATTTGAGTATCATTGGAAATTGAAAAACATAGTGAACCCACCATTCAAAGCCTAGGTCAATAGGTTATAGATTTTTATTTTAATTTACTTTTATGAATGTTTCCAAACCTTATCAATTGGTCTTCTCTCTCTTCAACTGTTTGAGGTCAATAAGTTTTAGATTTTTATTTTTATTTACTTTTATTAATGTTTCCAAATCTTATCAATTGGTCTCCTCTCTCTTGAACTGTGTGTTTTCTAGTAGTTTATTTTCTTAACTTTGTAATCTATTCAAGTCCACTATCTTATTTTATCCCCTTTTTCATTTATATAAAATTTTCATCTAATATAAACAATTCCTTCTTATCTTAAAAAAATTTTATTTCTCTCTTTAATATTTTGTTATATCTCTTATCTTATTTTATCCCTTTTTCATTTATATAAAATTTTCATCTAATATAAACCATTCCTTCTTATCTTAAATAAATTTTATTTCTCTCTTTAAAATTTTGTTATATCTCTTTTCTTTATCATGTTACAATTTTTAACACATTTTATTATAACTCATTTTTATCATAACTGCTTTGACTATTTTATTAATTTTTCTTTTCTTATTCTTCCTTTCTCTTCAAGGTTCATCTAATATTACATTTTTATTATCATAATTTAATATCTTATTTTCAATATCATTTTAGAAATAAGATTTTTTTATTATTTTATAAATTTATCCTCGTTGTTTTCTTCATTTTTAAGATTTCAAAACCTTCTACACAACATATATCCATCAAACTCATATGCATGCATTCTGAATAACTGTGAAAATCTACACATAAGTAAATACTAATAATTAAATATAGAAATAAAAATATCATAAAATATATATATTGCAAATTGAAAAATCTTTAAGATAAATTACATTAAATTTACAAACAAAAATATAAAATTTAACTTGTAAATATATATTTTTTATAATTCTAAATTGTAGAAATTTTATAAATCTTATATAATTGTCAATAAAAATATTTTTATTTTATTCTATTTTGCTAACCACAACTACTTTTTGAATCAGATTAACAAGATGTATGAGTTTGAGATTTGTGAGAAAAACATGTTTTGAATTTTTTTTTCTTAAAAAATACATCCAATCTTGTATATTACTTGATCTAATCTTCATAAAAATATAGCTGATAACATTGGCTCCTCTATCAATAATATGAAATAGAACCATATAAACAACATTTAAAACTCAGTAATTTAAGACAAAGACTACTACAACTCAAAAGTTTCCATTTAATTCACAAAAACTACTACTTATTAGAAATGTCTATTTGTAATTAACTTACTGTTATTATTAACATACAAGTTATTATAATCAAGTTGAATTTATTTATGCACTTAAAAATACAATTTAAAAAATAAAAAAATTGAAATTTTATCCAAAAATATATCACTTAATTCAGATGAAAAATATCAAAACTGTTACAACTTTTATACATTACCAAATTTATATATTTTAGATAAAATATTATATATTTAAAAAACATTTCAAAATGATGTTTAATACATTATATATTACCATAAAACTAATTAAACTCAACATTTATTGATAATAAGTAATTGAGATATTCTTTATACAATACTATCTGTACAATTGCATGGACCAGAAATGCCTGTCAGATATTTATATATTTACTTTCCACCGAAAATTTAAACAAATAAAAATCACAAGATGTGCCAACATACAGATCTGCCACGCGCTTGCAACACAAAATTAAAGTTTGCACGTAAAGTACTTTCAAACAGAGTACCTAGACTTTTACTAAATGCTTATCTATAACCAAGCCCAGTGAATAAATCTTTATTAAATAGTAATGTTTAATATATTTATTGTTATTAAATAAATATTTAAATACTAATGTTTGCTGGATCATTCAAAACCCAACGAATCTTGAACATGCAGTTATAGTTCAAGGAAGTTTTGTTTATGGCCCAAAAATCATGGAGGGGCCTACAATGAATTGAGTTTCATGGAAATATAACTACTGTACTGTAAAGTCAATATGAAAATATAACTATGAAGTAACACACAGCATAAAGTTATTTTACAATTGGAAAATGCCTCCACGTGAATGTGAATGTGAATAAACAATTTCATTACTGCTCATTTTCTTATCGCCTGCACTGAACGCACATTGATTGATCGTTAATTTAGTTTGAAATATCTGAGAACATAAAAATGATTTTGTAATAAGTTTTTTTTAATACAGAACTGATTAACCATATAAATCTATTTGAAAGAACATAAATAACGATTTTGTAATAAGTTGTTTAGTACAGTACTGATTAATAATATAAATAATAATATAAATTCATGCAATTTTTTTTCCTATGAAAAAACAGTTTATGTTTCAATGCTATTCATTAAGAATAAAAAGAAACTTTACAGTGCATGGAATGACAAAGAGTGAGTCATAATTCAAAACTTTTTCTATCAAAATTACCACACCTCCTTTGAAATTTCCATCATCCAAAACAACAAATTTCAAGAGATGGTCAAAAAAACTAATTCAAATCCAAAGAACTAAAACTCTACAACCCCAAAATAAAACAGTTTATGAGCTAAAAAAACAGCATCCTAGTGAATGATGCTAGAGAAGAAATAACTAAAAGATGAAAGAAGCAACACCTGTTATCGGATTGGTAAGTGCGGACACAAATAGATCTTACTAGAACAAAACAGAACATAATGCACAATGCACACTTCGCCTTAAACTTCATCATCATATGAACTAGTTTAATGAGTTACAAGTGACATACCTTCTAAACTAAGTTTGTCCTCGCTAGTGTCGTCTTTGTAGTTCTTTCCTTGAGTTTGCAGAATAGTAAACATGTCTAAGAATAAAAAACCAACAAAGAGGGAAAACAAAGATATATGTATTCTAATGAAGTCTATGTATATGATCAAGGAATTATACAATGGAAGACAAGATTCTTATATAGGGAAGAAATGCATTACTGTATTAAGTGAATAGAAAGTGGAGAATACAACCCATGCCTTGATGTTGAAAGGTCTCATTTCTATGGCTCTTTGCTTCAACACACACAACTTTTCTCCAAATTCCTTGAATGAAGAAGATCCACAATATGACTTGAAGAACTAAAGCAAAGCTCTCAAGCATAATCTGATGTAGAACTTTCCATACAATTCTTAGCCTATTCAACTTTAGCCTTTTCCATAAAAGATCCCTCTTTATATAGTGTGAAAGAGAGATGGATGAGGAGATTAGGATGACCCACCAAATCAGAGAAGCGAGTAAGATCCAAACCGATCAGAGGCCACCTCATCTTCTAAAAGATTCTCTTCTAGAACATTCTTGAAATTTGACTTTTCCCATGCTTTAAGCATCGTCGCACCCTATGCACAAGTAACATGCGATGACATCGCAGCCCAGGTATAGTGCAGAGTGTGAAGATGAGGCATCGTCACACCCCATGCATATAGCAGGGTGCGACGACCTTCCTTCATATAGTTTTTGGCAGAGGAAATCAAATCATTTTTCCCATGGAGAAAGTTTCTTTTAATATTTTTTACGGAACATGAACAAATGTTTTGAGGTGATCACCGAGGCGACCAAAATAATGCGTAACAGAATGCCCCCCAAAGTATGAAGTTGGAACTCGTGACAGCTGAAATACTTTGTAGAATGTGTGTGTCGATCAGAAACCTACAAACAAACAAGCATCTGCATAATATCATACTATTTCTGAGGTAGGCATTCCCATGCTCAAACTACAAGTGACTCTAATTATAAATGTCAAGTGAGTCATGGCCACTAAACATACACTGTGGATCCATGTCACCACGATTCAACATAGCCACCAGGAATACACTGTGGATCTATGTTGTAAAAGAATTCAAATTCAGACATAGCCACGAAACATACAAAGTGGATCTATGTGTCAATACAAATCATGAATACTTCGTCGCAACCTGGACCAAAATGATAGGAACTAGGGTCTTCATTTCCATCGTCTCTAAGTATGAATCTAGCCATGTGATTACAGGTTCTCAAGTCGAACATGGTAGAAACCACTTGATTACCAGTCATTAATGAAAACTATTAACAAGTGCGAGTGAAATCATCATTGATGTCAATGACTCGCAAGGTACCCTAGTACAATCCAACGAATGTGAATAAATGAGTTGAAGTCGAACACTCGATGGAATCTTTCAATGATGTGAACCCACTGTTGAAAGCGAAGAAACCTGCTATTGAGGCATGCAGACTCTAAGGTACTAAAATATTTCTAAGTCTTGTTCTCGGATAATGTGTTGAAGTCGACAAGAAAAGACTCATCATAGGAAGGCATTGATGTATCTCCCATCAATGACACGAAATATGTAACAGATTTGAAGTAGATCAAAGTATCAAGTGATTAAGAACTAACACAGGGAAGACTGACATGGTAGAAAATTTATAACTGCACATGGTCGACTCAATAGAAGGCTCATTTAGGTTGGACTTCTCTTAAACATATGAACAACACGACAATGGTCTTGGTAGCACTGACTCAAGGAGGACCCAAAATATGAACTTGTGGATGGTTAAACGAGAGACAAATGGATTTCTCATCCCAGATATAATGATGAAGGGGGGTGTCATGTTCAAGAGCGACTATTATTGCCACTAACACAAATACAAAGACAAATTTCTTTCCCAATTTTCCTCCACCATTTCTGGCGAGTACCTCTTTATTTTTATGAAAGCTTGAGGAGAATAACATATGCTTGTTGATATAAGCTCATCTTTCGGATGATTCCCTTAGAGTATGTTTAACGAACCCTAAGAAGGAGTGGTTTGATCCCATATGGGTCTTTTGATGTTTGTTTAATGAGTCCAAAGGAAGAAAACTCAGGGGTTTTTCATTTTTAGAGAATCTGCAAAACAATTAAAAAGAACTCCATCAAGTCTTTTTTCGTAAATTAATCTGACGAGACCGAAAAAGTGATAACCTACCGCTCATCAGATGTTTTCTTCAAACACTTTTACGAGCGTGAAAATAACAAGGTCACTCTACAATATTTTCATTTTTAAGGAGTGTGAAGAGAGCTTAAATGATACTCCATGGGTTTCATTTTTCATGTCACCATTATGAGTTCGAAAAAATGACAAAAGACTAATCGATAAACGGATCTATATATGCGACAAATATATAAAAACAATCCATAAAAGCAGACCCTTGTTCCAACGTCTCACCTCTAGACTTTTTCAATCTACGAAAATCAACCACTTCTAAAGTTGTTAGGACTTTAGGGTTTGGATAAAGCATAAAAATAATATAATATGCAAATGAAAAATGATAAAAGTCAATAAAATAGGTAACAAACTACATTTTACCATTTCATTTGTAACTTTTCCCAAACATTGCTCCAAAGCCCTTTTTCACCTCGATTTTCAACTATTGATTGTGGAGTACACGATGGATCATTTCATGAATTGTCTCCACAAAAGAGGTAACATCCATCTCCTTCATATTTTCATGGTTTTAAAATTGATTTTCATTGGTTAAATTCATGTTTTGGGTTGATTTTTTAGGGGTTACCCATGCATTGAGGTCATCGCAGTTGCCCTATATCGGGAACCACGATGATCTAGGATCATCGCAGGTGACCCTATAGGTAGTGTTCGACGCTGTTTCACTGCGCAAATGAACAGACCTGCGACGACCACAACCCAAAATCTGAAAAGATGAACCCAACAAGGAAAAACCCTCAGGAAAAAAAATTATGTTTCTAATTTCATCTTATGGTTCCTTGGCAGGTCTTTCTCGGTCAAGATGTTGGAATGGCGTGAACGAAAGCACAAAGAAGAAGATTACTTCTTCAGGAATGACCCGGGAATAGTTATGGCCCTTCGACAGTGTGGGTTGATGAAATTCTTCAAGATTCAGGACATGAGAGCCTAGTTGAGACTACTGGAATACTTGGTTCACATGTGGGATGTGAATGAGAAGGAATTTCATGTGGGCACCCACACACTCACCATAGATATCGAGGATATCTATTTCCTGACAGGACTATCTCACGGTGGTTCATGGCTGACACTTACAGGTAGCAGGGGCGGAGGTGAGCCTATGAACTACTACATTAGTCATTATTGTGTTCCGGGTACTGAGAAACATAACGGTAAGGTGGCTATCAGGGATGTATGAGATTTTCCTTTGCAGACTATCCTTTATACTATTACTCGCACGGCGTGGAGTGCAGCTCCCCGCATGGCTTTACAGATCCATTTTCAGTATGCACTGGAATGTATGGAGCCCAGAGTCTTCAACTGGTGCGAAGGGGTCCTAAAAAGAATGAAGAAACAACTTACCAAGTGCAGAAATGGTGGGTTAAAATAATTTGGATATGGGTCTATTTTGGTATCCTTTTTCCTCGAGAGGTTCCTTGTCTTACGTTTGCAGATGGAGTGGGGTATACCCTCTCCATAGGATACAAGGATGAAGAGGTGGGTAGATCTCATGGCCCGACATGGAGGTGGTCGCATCGTCAGGTATGACGATGTCTTCTTCCAATGGTTGAGGACTTAGCTGCTCATGGTTGAAGATTATGCGTATGCTGGGGTAGATTTCCATGGAGATCTGGACCTAGCTCTTCCTGAAGGTTCCCATTGGGGGGACATAGGTAAGAAGTAAATTTTGTTTATATAATTTTTTTGTTATTTTTAATGATATAAAATGTTTTTTGTGTTGTTTATCCGATGACTTAATCAAATGCTCTTCGATAATGCTTATGTGGGACCCTATCGTCCACCAGGACCATCCCCTATCTAGAGGGGAGGGGAGAGAGGTGTTGTATCAGGAGTAGTTGTTGTTGATTTTGAGTTCATAGAAAAAAACATGGAAGGACTCACCATGAATGTCCCTGATGCCACAATAGATGATATTCCTAGGCATTACCAATGCCACACAATGGGCGTATCCACATCCATCGATCAATTGCTCCGTAGAGTAGCATGGGCAGTTGCGTGTTATAGAGAGTAGCATCTTTGATGTTTTTTTGTATATGAATCCATGTGCTTCACATTTTTTATATTTTGGTCTTCGGTCAAAAACACTTTTTGTAAATTTTTATCGTTATATAAATATGAGGCTTCTATCGGCTTACTTGTTGTATGTACAAAGTGTGATTGAATTTTATAAATGTCTCGAATGTTTGTCTAACACATAATTAGCCAGTGCATCTTTTAATGTATTTAGACATCTAGGAATGTGTTCATATTCAATGTAATCAAAATGACGTTCCAAGAGGTGAATTCGTAAATATACCCTTAATAAAGTAGGACTCTGGATGGAATAAACATTTATCAATTGTAGGACTACGAACTGTGAATCAAGTTGTACAATAAGATGATGGCTTCCAAGCGAAATAGTGTTAGTTAGAAACTCTATAATTGCATTGTATTTCACGATATTGTTAGTTGCACGACCAAGGCAAACACCATGTAGACTGATCAATTCATCTGTAGGTGCATAGATTGCCCACGAAGCAGACGCTAAGTTTTGAGTACTGCAACTAGCGCCATCAACAAAGCCAATATAGGGTAGCAAAGACACCGACATATGGAAACAAATCATGATGCGAGGTATGTAGCTGAAGGGTGAAGCCAAAAATGAAAAATCACACAAGAGTATGATACACTAAAAATACAGAACACTCATGCAAAAATGATTTAAGCATAGTACTTCTTCAAGTAAAGCCCATTTTTGGGTTCACTCAAAGGGTTTCCATCATAATCTACCAACTCATAAGCCCCTTTCTCCAACCCTCGTTTGACAATGTAAGGACCTCTCTAGAGGGTCTCGAATTTACCGGCCCCTAGCAAATCATGATCGTGCTCATAAAGAAGAACTAGATCACCTTCATAAAAAACAGGTGGTTTGACATGCTTGTCATATTGATCTTTGACACGTTTTTTCTGAGTTTCAATAAACAAGGAGGAATCATGACAAGTTTTGTCTAATTGCATCAAATACAAAAGACGTTCATCTTTAGCTGAAGTGTTAGGGAGAAGTTCGACAACTAGTTTCAAAGATGGTATTTCACATTTAATCGACAAAATTGGTTGGATACCATATACTAACTCGAAAGGTGTGAATCTCGTGGTAGACTTAACAGATTTCCGATAGGCCCATAATGATGAGAACAACATCATGTGCCAATTTGACTTATGAATTCCTACCATCGGTCGAAGCATAGTAGTGAGAACTTAGTTAATTGTTTCAACCTGGGCATTGGCCTATGGATAATAGGGGGTTGAGTTTTCAGACATCATGAAATTATGAAAATGACTACTGTGATTAGTAACGATGGATTGAGGGACACCAAATATAGTAATAATATGATTGAATATGAAAAATACTGCAGTTTTCCCAGTATTATCAAATGTAGGCATCGCCTCGGCCCATTTAGTGAAATAATCCACAACTACAATAATGTATCCATGCCCCTGAGCCGAGTGAGGGTTACATATCATGAATTCAATACTGCATTTAGTGAAGGGACCAACGAAAACTACAGGGTGAAGAGGAGCAGGGTGAGATTGGATCTTAGTGTTATAGGTTTGACAAGCATGGCATTTCTAGATGATAGTAATGCAATACTTAAACAACGAAGGCCATAAATAACTAACTCGTAAGATCTTTTGTGCAGTGGCATACCCAGACATATGACCGCCACATGCTCCATAGTGACAGTCATTCAAATATTTCTTAGGTTCATCGTAGGTGAGACATCATTGAAATATGGAATCAATACCACGACGGTAAAGGGTATCCTCAAGGATAATGTATTGATGGGCTTGATACCATATACAACGACAATCTCTACTAGAAAGATCAAGCCGAAAAGTTTGGGTTTGGACATAGATGATAATATCTCTGTACCATACATCATCAGAACTAATCAGAAAGAGGGATTTGTCACATAAGGAATCCTCTGCCACAATTTATGTCTCAGTAAATGGAAGGTCACATATCAATTCGGAAAAAACCAAAGACTTCTTTGACTTGGCGCGTTTATATTCCAAATAAAAATCCTGGAGAATAACTATCCATTTAGAGTAGTTTCCCCCAAGCGATTGTCGAGTAAGGATATGTTGCATGGGGTTGCAGTCGAAAATGACCGTGGTTCTACGTAATAAGATGTAGTGACGAAAACGCTGAACAACTTGAAAAACTCCCAAGGCCAGTTTCTCCACATGCAAATATTTGTTTTCGGTAGTCGTGAGACTCTGACTCAAATAGTATATAACATGTTCATCATGCAAATCATCCTCTTGGACTAGAACCATAGAAATGGTAGAGTCTGAAGCAACTAAGTACAGGAAATAATCTCAGCTATAATCAGATGGAAATAACAATGGTGTATGGGTTAAGGTGAGTTTCAAAGATTCAAAGGCTTTGTTGGAAGTATTGTCCCATAGAAAATTGTAACCTTTCTTGAGAAGACGAGTAAATCATTTTATTAATTCAACGTGAGTGGGAATGAATCAATGTAAAAAGTTTTCCTTTCCTTGCAAACTTTGTAGTTGGCGTAGCATGGAAGGAGGAGGTATATTGAGAATAGCCTCAACCTTCAAGGGGTCTACTCCAATCTCATGTATAGACATGATAAAACTGAGAAGTCAGTCAGATTCCACACAAAAAACACATTTGTGCAGATTCAAACGTATGCGATAATAACAACAGCGTAGGGAAATGGCCCATAAATGTGTTAGGTAATCTTGACAACGCATAAAATGCATCGGTAGATAGTCTAGATAGATTTGTACAATGTTCTTAATATCATGAAAAGAATAAGAAATAGCGCATTGAAAAGTCGCACCAACATTTTTTAGACCAAAAGGTAGTTTCCAGTAGGCAAAGGTTCCCCAAGGGAAAATAAAAGAAGTCTTTTGTTGATCCGTGGGTAAAATATTGATTTGATTATAGCCAAAGAAACCGTCCAGTAAGGAGAATATTTCACTTCTGGCACAGTCGTCAACAATCTGGTCGACGAAAAGGGTTGGATAATTGTCTTTGGGACAAGCTTTATTGATATACCTATAATCTACACAAAAGTGGATCATTGCTTGTTTCTTGTTTACCGAAACAAGATTAGACACCCAATCGGTCAAAGCCACAGGATAGACAAGGCCATCTTTAAGAAGTTTTTCAACTTCAAGCTTAATAGCAGCAAATTTACATGGATGTACTGGGAAAAGTCTCTGTCGAACGGGTTCATCATACAAATAAGTCTTAATATTATGCACAACATTATCAGGATCAATAAAAGGAATTTCTTCATAACTCCAGGCAAAAATGCCACAAGTTTATTGGAAAAGGGATTTATAAGTGTGGACCTCATCAGTAGAACATAAGGCACCGATATGAAAATTTTCCATGACCCTAGGTTTAATCGATATGTCAAGAGGAACAGTAGGTGAAATTTTACTCAAGTTCCTTTCATACAAAACATCGTGTGTTGACTCAGGAACAAAAGAAATAACAACGACGATAGACGGAGTCAAAATCCATGGGTAGCTCTTTATGGTATCATGTTCTAGGAAGACAATAGAATGATGATGCCCATGATCCCATGGGGTATCTTACATAGACATGACTGTCATGATCATATCATCAATACGAAAGATCACGTGAAATGGATTAGGAGATGTATCCCAGAGAGAAGGAGGAGAAGATGTTTTTGATTGAATAGCTTCATAATTTGATTTTATTGGACTTAAAGTCATTTGGTTGTCGTAACTAAGACAATCACCAGAGTAGGTACTATCCATGGATCATAAGACTTAGGGGTTTCACAAACAAAGGTTGATATCATGTTAATCGAAGAGACAAAAGGAGGAGGAATATCGGGTGGTGGAATAGGAAATGTACCCATCAAGGTTCAATCTTTTAAAAGAACCACGCCGACATTCTCATAATCGGGAGGTGTTTTTGAGATAAAAGGTGCATTGCTAGTACGCAAGTCAGAATTAAAGAAGGTCAGTTGGTCGACAATAATGACCTTTCCTTGGTGCGGGAAACGTAACACACAGAAAAGGGTAGACACAATTGCACACATGGAATCAATCCAACTACGGCCAAGGAGAAGGTTATAACCAAGAGGTGTATCAAATACCTCAGCCTCAACATTGATTGCCTTACCTTCTAACATAATAGACAATGAAGGAAGAACACCGTAAGGTTTGAACCCTGTACCATTGAAGGCCTTAAGAGTATTGTGTGACTCGATAAGGGCAAAAGAGCCAATACCTTTCCAACAAGTAACAGACATAACGCAAGTCGAAGCTCCTTCATCAATACCAGTTCGACAGATATTCTTATTTTCCACAACAACCTAGATCTGAAACTCTAATTGAGGAGGAAACGTTGGAATATGATATTCCAAGTCAAAGATTATCAAATTGGTATCGGTAGGATCAATTCCACCAATAACCTTCCGTTGAGTAGGAAAACTTTGAAGGACTTCGAGAGACGACATCGTAGAGGGTGCTTGCGCAAGGTCTTCTACAATAATGTAGTTCTCGGCATCATGTGCATGAGGATTAAATGAAGACTTTTGAACAATGCCCTTGGGAGGAGGACAAAGAACCATATCAAGACCTGGTCATTCGAGATTAAGAGGATTGTTTGGAGGTGAAGTTGGGGAGGAGGTTGAACCAACAAAGGTGGTAAATCATCAACTTTATCTTTCGAAGAAGGGTAATATTTGGCTCGATTTGCGACTGCAACTTCATTTTTATTGGAGTCACTAGTACACATAAGGACATAAGATGTGGTAGAAGGAGAAGGTTGGTCATGAATGACCAATTGGGCCTACTGCTGAGAAGGAAAAGGTTGTGACAAGACGGTGGGTGTAGGAGGTTTCTTAGTCCCTTGAAGTAACTTAGTAACCTCAGCACATCATGGACAAATTTTCATGTAATGATCATCACCATAGATAAGGAAAGAATAACAAGGTTTACGCTTATCTTTGTCATCAACAGGTTGTGTTTTGAGTTTCTTAGATTATTGATTATTATTTTGTCCTTCTTGTTCTTACCCTTCCCTTTCTTTTTATATTGATTTTTACCAGTAGGCATAGATAGGACAAGCATCGTTTAAAAGGTATGTCACTTGTAACTCAATAAACTAGTTCATATGATGATGCGTTTTAAGGCAAAGTGTGCATTATGTTCTTTTTTTTTCTAGTTTCCAGTGGGATCTAGGGAGATATGCTTGTGTCTGCAATTACTGATTAATCCGATAAAAAAATTGGTGACTCATACACCTTTTCTCCAAATTCCTTGAATGAAGAAGATCCACAATCTGACTTGAAGAACTAAAGCAAAGCTCTCAAGCATAATCTGAAGTAGAACTCTCCATACAATTCTTAGCCTATTCAAACTTATAATTTTCCATGAGAGATCCCTCTTTATATAATGTGAAAGAGAGATGGATGAGGATATTAGGATGTTCCCACCAAATTAGAGAAGCGAGTAAGATCCAAACCGATCAGAGGCCACCTCATCTTCTAGAAGATTCCCTTTTTAGAACACTCGTGAAATTTGACGTTTCCCATGCTTTAAACATTGTCGCACCCTATGCACAAGAAGAATGTGACAACGTTGCAGCCCAGGCATAGTGCAGAGTGTGATGATCAGGCATCGTCGCACCCCATGCATATAGTAATGTGTGACGACCTTCCTTCATATGGTTTTTGGCAGAGGAAAGAAAATCACTTTTCCCATGGAGAAAGTTTCTTTTAATATTTTTTAGGGAACATCAACACATGTTGTCAAGTGATCACTCAGGTGACCAAAATAATGTGTAACAAAAAATTCCTCAAAAACTTCTTCAAAGCTAAGCCACCCAATCCTTTTACCAAGTGCTTCTTTTGATAGAGAATCCGCCATAGTGTTGTAATTTCTATGCACATGAAAGCAATGAAGCCAACAAAAATGTTCTTTAAGATCCAAGATCTTCTTCATCCGTGGCCTCAAAGATAAGTCATTTAACTTAGTCTTACCAACAAAATAGTCAAGAAATACCTTGGAGTCACCAGCCACCATAAGCTCAGTAATATGACACCTCAAAGAAAAAGTCAAGAGTCCCCACATACCAAGTAATTTTTCTTTACTGTTATTGCGAGGACCAGAAACAATATGAATCCCAAAACAATGAGCCCCACCCATTTTAAAAACAATACCTACACCACATTTTCCAGTAGTCGCAACACCATAAAAAAACCTATCGGCCTTTGCCCGAAATAAGAAGGATTCATAAGAAAACCAAAAAATCATTATGAGGAAAGACATAACGATCTTTGGAGGGATCTGTTCGATTCTGGCTTATGGAGTAAAGTCATTACTAAGAAATCGAACATATCCCTCCAAAGTGATTTTGTAGCTAGTTCTTGGGTAAACCATTTTATATTTCGAATACCACATCCCCCATAAGCTTTAGGTATGCTAATCAAATCCCAGTGAACTAGATGAAACCTTGAGCGTTTTCTCATACCTTTCCAAAGGAAATTTTAACAGATTTGGAAAATATTATTGAGAATTTTCACATGAACCTTATCTAAACTGAACCAATAAACCGACAAATTATGTAAGATAGACTTAAGTAAAATAAGTTTGCCCCCCATTGAGAGCCACCGAAAGGTTTAATGCCCTAATTTTTTTCTCAAAACTTCTGTAAAATCCAAATCTAGTCTACAACCCTATAGTCATTCGGTTTCAAATGAAACCCTAGGTACTTCATACCACAATCAATAGGAGCTATAAGGGTTCCAAAACTTTCTTCAAACCTTGAAAACTAGTCATCTTCCTGATTACAGTAAAAAAAGAAGGATTTCTGACAGTTTACCTCCATTCTAGAAGCCTCACAAAACATATATAATATATGTTTGATCTCAATCCATTCTTCAATAGATCAAACCCCTAATATGACCACATCCTCGACAAAAAGTAAGTGAGTAATAGAAAACCCTTTAGACACCTTAATTCATGTAAACTTTTCTTCTAAGTAAGCATTCTTCATCATCCCTTTGAATGCCTCAACCACTAGAAGAAATAACAAAGGGGGAAAACATAGTTACCAACTTAATGAAAACCCTGCAAAGTTCTCGTTTTTCTTGAGGTCCAATTTTTTACCCGGTTTTTAAAATGGTGCTACTTGTAGCACCCCCCTCCCTTTCTAGATGGTTTTTGGACATTTTGAATTTTTTGATCCATAATGTTTCTACATTTTTTTTTTCAATGCTTATTTTTGCATCTATTTTCATATGTTTCATTTTTTTTTACCAATAGTGTTTTTAGTGATTTTTCCATGCTTCATTCAATCTTAAAAATATTCTTTACCATTTACTTTTTTGAAATTAATATTTTTCATATAATTGTGTCTCCTTAATTAATTTATGTTTCAAATTTTTAAAATATAGTAAAAAACGTGAATTTTACACATTGAATATATACAAAATAATTGTAATTTTTTTTAGATAAATTAAAAGGTAAGAAAAACTAAGAAAAAAGAAAAGAATTGAAATTTAAAAAAAAAAAAATCAAATTTATATTTATATTAAAAAAATAATTAAAGAAAAACAT
>ML785116.1:2144503-2159000 GCA_009831015.1 Picea engelmannii | reverse complement strand
AATAATAAGATGACCGATACCTATGCTTGGTGGACGTAGCCCAACATTTGGGTGAACCACGTAAATTGCTGTGTCTTTGTTGCTTGCATTTTATTGTTTGTCTTATTGGTAATTGTGTTTTCCGCATTAACAATTACAACAATTAAGAGACTTACCACTTCCAGATTTTTATTTAAATTCTGAATTTTGTTAATTTCTATCGCCACGAAATCGATTCTAATTCGCATTCTCATTCTAATTAACAACTATGAAATATTTGATGTTATCACTAATAATGCATCGGTGTTACCTGAAGATATCTCCACATGTCTATTGAGAGCTCTGCTAAATTCTTTGACAATCTCATTATCCATTGTTGAGTAGAAAAGATACTCAAAAATGACCCTAAACCAAAGAAAAATATCCAACAATAGAAAGGGAAAATAAACTCATAACTGCAAACAGGAGAACCAAGAGGTGGAACTAGAATTGACCTAGAAAATAGTATTCACCCATTGTTACTAAATTCCCTAAATTATCAAAGGTGAACCTTGTTCCAATTGTGAGAAGAAAAATATCAAAAGGAAATAGATTCCTTTTATAGAATTCAAAGTGAAAAAGCCAAATTTTCTGTCCTTTTCTTGTCAAATTTTATTGTCCTTGGTCAACAATACAATACCATTCGGACAAGATCAAAAGCTTCCGATGCCAGAGGCTGCCGGCATTAAATAAATTGATCTCCTTCTGTCGTTTGCATTTAGCAAGCTGTATGCCAATACTATTCAACCATGAGACCAAGTCTACACAACTGCAATTGCAATGGTCTGTAGGAAGACAAATTGAACAGAATGACGGTAACATACACATCTATTTTCCACCGACTGTTTAAATAATCTAAAGATGTATCGACATACAGATGCGCCATACACTTACACTGCACAATGGAAGTTCACACGTCCATTCCCTTCAACAGATTATAATAAGTTTGCTGTACTCAGCATTACTGCTCAAAACCCAACCAATCATGGTAACGTCTCATATTTATTATTATTAAATAAATATTTAAATAATAATTTTTGCTGTATCAATCAAAACCCAACGAATCTTGAACATGCAGTTAAAGTTCAAGGAAGTTTTGTTTTACAAGCGATTAAAGATTTTGTTTTGTTAATATTTCGTTTCTGTCCCCAATGGGCCTACAATGAATTCAGTTTCATGGCTGGCAGCTTCGTGGTCTCCTTTTGCAGAAGCAGTAATTGTGAGAGAGTACTGTAACGGGGAAGTGACACAGCATAAAGTTATTTTACAATTGGAAAATGCCAACCTACTAACAATATAAATATATTATAGAGAACTGATTAAAAATATAAATCTAGAGAACATAAATAATGACTTTGTTATAAGTTTTTTTATACAGTACCGATTCACAATATAAATTCATGCAATTTATGTGCAAGGAGAGGACTAATTAACAATGATGGATAATAATGACAATAAAAAAATCTATTGTTGTAATCATGAATGGAATGTATATATTATATTAAAGATTAATTAACATTAATGGATTCTAGTGACATTTAAATTTATGCATGGTTATTAAAATTAATGCATTTTTATTATACAATATTGATTAAAGATTAATTTATTTTACATGTATAGTGTTATTATTAGAATATATATATATATATTGTTGTAATTAGAATATATATATATTATTAATGTCTCATCCCAAAGGTATGAGACATTAAGGTGTGTTATCTTAGCAATGTTTATTTTTTTTTACACTCAAAATAGATAGATAATTTTGATCTTCTAGATTAGGGTTGATTACATCCTTATAATATCTTAACTTTCTTTTTTCCTCTAACTCTTTATCACGTCACATTTTCTCCTTAAATTTTGGTTTGATGATATTTTTAATAGTATCATTATTCTGCAAAATGATGTCTTTCATGGTTCCCCAATAGTTTAGCCAAGACTAGGCATCTTTATGCCATCCTCCCTTGAGTTGATGGTGGTTACGACTCAATTTTGAAGCAATTTTAGAATGCCTATTGTCTTCCATGTTGTTTAACTTGTTCTAATACATTAAGTATCTAGTCATAGTCATGCTCTCAATGGGGGAGAGGTTTTTTTCTAAGAGGAGGATGGGATAGGGCATATTTCCTTTAATTTTGAGTTTATAAGATATAAAATTCTTTTGTATTTTCTCTATCTTTCTTCAGGATTCACAAGAGATACTACAACCCCGGACTTCACATCCATAAAGAATAAAGGTGTAACCCGAGTCTAAAAGAGGAGTTTCTTCTTATCCAAAATCCAAAGATCCACTAAATTACAACTTTTTTCAAGCCCATAATAAGCTTTCCATCCCCCAATAATCTTTTTCACAATGATATAATTTCATTTGAGCTTGTGGTGAATATCAATTCCAAGATATTTATATGAAGTCACTTCCTCCAATTTGTTGTTATCATATATGAAGGTATCATAAGTGATTTTATTGGATTTAATGATCATGACCTTAGTCTTATCAGTATTAACATTCATACCCATATTGGAGAAAAAATCCTTGAGGATTCTTAGTTGGTTTTAAAGATCTTGGGGACTCCTTGCCATAATAACGATATCATAAACATAAAGAAGAATATTGATGACTATACCACTGAGAGTAGGACCAACACAACTTGCTCTTTCCAAACAATTTTCTAACTTGTCAATGTATATGCCAAAAAGTGTAGGGGACAAGAGACAACCTTGTTTGACTCCAATATTGCATTTAATCTCTTTCGACCATCCCTCAGTGTTTTTAAACTTAGCAATAACGTTATCATACATCCTTATTGCAACATCCCTCAATGCGAGAGGCATTTTAATCTCATACAACCTATTCCAAAGGATTTTCCTAGGAACCATGTCAAAATCTTTTTTAAAGTTAACAAAACAACAAAAAATATTGGTTTTAGTATTGCAGAACTGTTATGCAATGATCCTAAAGGTAACAATATGGTCCACAGTTGAATGATATCTCCTAAACCCTTCTTGGCCTTTAGCTCTTCTACTGTGATTTTCTAGTCAAAGGATAATCTTACTTTCCAAAATAATTCCATAAATCTTGGCTAAAATCGGGCTAATCATAATGGCCCTATAATTAGAGGGAATGTTTCTATCCTCATTTTTAAAAATAGGAACAATGAGACTTTGCGTCCAGGGTTTAGGGAAGCCCCACTTAATTGAATATCTTGTGTATGTGAGGGATAAGAATAGGCCCTCCGATTTTAAAAATTTCAACTTGGTAGCCTTCAATGCCCTTATCTTTCCCATTTGCAAGCCGCTTAACCCCAAACTCTGTGTCATCTAAAGAAAAAAGTTGCATCCTCTGTAGGGATAATAGGAATGGTGTCCATGGCACTAGGGAACTCGTAAAGACTATTAAGGTGGAAAGGTCAGTCCCTTAAGGGAATCATATTATTTATTTAGTATTGTTGTTTAG
Source organism: Picea engelmannii (assembly GCA_009831015.1). Lineage (NCBI taxonomy): Eukaryota > Viridiplantae > Streptophyta > Pinopsida > Pinales > Pinaceae > Picea > Picea engelmannii. Next base: position 2,155,528 of record ML785116.1, on the reverse strand, counting down.
AATCTGTCTCCAAAACTTCTTAGGATCTAGCTTAGATAGTTCTAAAAGTTCCTCTTGCCTTTTATTGATATAGTACATTTTTTTATTTTTAATTAGGGATTTGTGCGTATTGATATTATCATGTTTTAAGGACTCATTAGAAGCATCCCTATTGGATTTCCTATCAATTTTACATTCTTTATCATACCAAGGGTTGGTCATTCTATTATTCTTTTTACAGGACACCTTGAAAGAGAACTTGTTAATAGAAGTGGAAAGGGTAGTTGCAAAATTATGATAGAGTTATTCAATGTTTTCCTCATAAGCTAGGAGATGTAAATTACTATTTAAATCCTTTAAGAAAAGGTCAACTTTACTTTTTTCAAAGTGTAATTGTCTTCCATTATCATAACTCTCTTCAATGACGCTCTTCTTCATGGAAAAGTATAGAGGTAGGGTTAAAGGTTTATGATGAAAGTAGGGTTCATGGTCATTTAAAAGATTAAAATTTGCTATTTGGTTGGAAACGGGGATATCATATATCACATAATCTACGACACTACTACCTATCACATGAATACAAGATATTTTGTTGGAGTTTGGCCACTTCATTATTCCATTGCAAATTATTAGGTCTTGAGAGCTACAGAACTTGACCAACTCAGTACCAAACAAATTCTCAATTAGATATTCAGAGCTTCTTTTGTAGATATTAGATAAAAAAAAGTTCCTCATCTAGCCATAAACGATTATGGTTGGAACCAGTGCTTAAAAGAGTAGATTGTTTAGTTGCAATACTAGAACTCAAGTCTCCTAACATGAGGATATTACCTTCGTTTTTCAAATTATAAATATTTTGTTCTAAATTATTATAGGGACAATTGCTATCTTGATTGTTTTTCTTTTAAAAAATAGAATTAATAGATGCAAAATAGCAAAATAAGAAAATGTCAACCTGCTTGTATTATTTTTTTTTATCTCCACACGTAAATGTGAATAAACAATTTCATTACTGCTCATTTTCTTATCGCCTGCACTGAACGCGCATTGATTGATCGTTAGTTTAGCTTGAAATATCCGAGAACATAAAAATGATTTTCTAATAAGCTTTAGAAAATCGAGAACATAAAAATGATTTTCTAAAGCTTTAGTTTAGTTATATCCGAGAACATAAAAATGATTTTCTGATAAGCTTTTTTATACAGAACTGACTAACAATATAAATCGACTTATTATACAGAACTGATTAAGAATATAAATCCATTTGAAATTATTCGAGAACATAAATAATGACTTTGTAATAAGTTTTTATATACAGTACCGATTAACAACATAAATTCATGCAATATATGTGCAGAGGACTAATTTATGTTGCTGTCCATTTCAGGCAGTTTTGATGATAGCCACTGTATTGGGCTCAATTTTAGTTAACATATCCCTATTTTTCAGAATAGGGACAGTCTGTTATTCTGAACTTTACATTATTTTCGCTACATTTTTGGGCAAAAACGGGGAGTAAAACAATGATGGATAATAATCATGAATGGAATGTATATAATATATAAAAGACTAATTAACATTAATGGATAACGGTGATATTAAAATTTATGCATTTTTATTATATAATAATGATTAATGATTGATTTATTTTACATGTATATTATTATTAGAATATATATATATATATATATATATATATATATATATTTTGTTATAATCTAATAATAGTGTTATTAGAATGAATATATATATATATATATATATGAAGATGGTGATGATTAATCTCCACTAAGACTCAAGATTACCATAATTTTGTTGAGTTAAGAGGTTAGGAAGGTTGGTAGTGTGACAAATATTTTGAAATGCGTATAGGTTGGAAAATTTAAGAGAAATTGTTTTTCATCTTCAACTTTCTTAGTGTCACAAAGGTGACACTCTTTAATCCCATGGTGTTTTAGGAATTGACCAACATTATCTTATCTTAGCAATGTTTTTTTTTACTTTACATATAGATAATTTTGATCTTCTAGATTAGGGTTTATTACATCCTTATAATACCTTAGCTTTCTCTTTTCCGCTAACTCTTTATCACGCCACATTTTCTCCTTAAATTTTGATTTGATGGTATTTTTAATAGTATCGTTATTCTGCAAAATGGTGTCTTCCATGATTCTCCAATAGTTTAGCCAAGACTCGGAAACTTTATGTCATCCTCGCTTGAGTCGATGTTGGTTACGACTCGATTTTGAATCAATTTTAGGAAGCCTATTGTCTTCCATGTTGTTTAACTTGTTCTTATACATTAGGTATCTAGTCATAGTCATGCTCTCAATGGGGGAGAGGATTGTTTCTAAGAGGAGGATGGGATATGACGTATTTCCTTTAATTTTGAGATTATAGGTTATAAAATTCATTTGTATTTGCTCTATCTTTCTTGAGGATTCACGAAAGATACTATAACCCCAGAATTCACATCCATAAAGAATAACATGTGTAACGAATCTCAAAGAGTAGTTTTTTCTTATCCCAAATCCAAATATCGGCTAAATTACAATTGTTTTCAAGTCCATAATAAGTTTTTCATCCCCCAATAATATTTTTCTCAATGCTATAATTCCAGTTGAGCTTGTGGTGAATATCAATTCCAAGATATTTGTATGAAGTCACTTCCTACAAGTTGTTTTTATCATATACGAAGGTATCATAAGTGATTTTATTCGATTTAGTAATCATGACCTTAGTCTTATCAGTATTAACATTCATACTCATATTGGAGAAAAAGTCCTTGAGGATTCTTAGTTGGTTTCCAAGATCTTGGGGACTCCTTGCCATAAGAACGATATCTTGAGCATAAAGAAGAAGATTGATGATTATACTAGTGAGAGTAGGGCCGAAACAACCTGCTTTTTCCAAACAATCTTCTAACTTGTTAATGTATATGCCAAAAAAGGTAGGGGACAAGGGACAACCTTGTTTGACTCCAATATTGCAGTTCATCTCTTTCGACCAACCCTCATTGATTTTAAACTTAGCAATAGCATTCACATACATATTTATTGTAGCAACCCTCAACGTGAGATGCACTTTTATCTCTTCCAACCTATTCCAAAGGTTTTTCCTAGGAACCATGTCAAAAGATTTTCTAAAGTCAAGAAAAAAACAAAAAATATTGGTTTTAGTATTGTGGAACTCCTCTACAATGATCCTAAAGGTAACAAGATGGTCCACAGTTGAACGATATTTCCTAAACCCTACTTGGCCTTTATCTCTTTTACCGTAAATTTCTATCCAAAGGCTAATCTTCGTTTCCAAAATAATTCCCTAAAGCTTGGCTAAAATCGGGTTAATCATAATGGTCATATAATTAGAGGGAATGTTTCTATCCCTATTTGTAAAAATAGGAACAATGATACTTTGGGTCCAGGGTTTAGGGAAGCCTTGCTTGATTGTTAAATTGAAGATCTTGTGTATGTGAGAGATAAGGATAGGCCCTCCAAATTTAAAAATTTCATCTTGGTAGCCTTCAATGTCCTTAGATTTCCCATTTGCAAGTTGTTTAATCCCGAACTTTGTTTCATCTAAAAAAATATTGCATCCTCTGTACGGACAATATGAATGGTGTCCATGGCATTAGAGAACTCGTAAAGACTTTTAAGGTGGTAATTCCAGTCCCTTAAGGGAATCAATTTTTTTTTTTAGTATTGCGGTTTAGAATTTGGCTCAAGAACTTCTTAGGATCTAGCTTAGATAGTTGTGAAAGATGCTCTTTCCTTTTATTGATATATTACATTTTTTTCCTTTTAATTAGCGATTACTACGTATTGATCTTATCAAGTTTTAAGGACTGATTAGAAGCATCCATGATGGATTTTCTAGCAATTTTACATTATTTATCATACCAAGGGTTGGTCGTTCTATTATTCTTTTTACAAGACATCTCGAAAGAGAACTTGTTAATAGAAGTGGAAAGGGTAGTTGCAAAATTATGATAGAGTTCTTCAATGTTGTCCTTATAAGTTAGGAGATGTAAATTACTATTTAAATCCGTTAAGAAAAGGTCAAATTTACTTTTTTCAAAGCGCAATTGTCTTTGATTATTAAAATTATTTTCAATGGAGCTCTTGTTCATGGAAACTTTTAAATTCAGGGTTAAAGGTTTATGATTAGAGTCAAGTTCATGGTCATTTAAAAGGGTAAAAGTTGTTATTTGGTTGGAAACAGGGATATTTGATATCACATAATATATGACACTACTACCTAGCCCATGAATACAAGTCATCTAGTTGGATTTTGGCCACTTCATTATTCCATTGCAAATTATTAAGTCTTGAGAGATGGAGAGGTTGACCAACTCAGTACTAGACAAATTCTCAATCAGGTCTTCAAAGCTTCTTTTGTAGCTATTAGATAAAACAAGGTCATCATCTAGCCAAAAAGGATTATGGTTGGAATCAGTGTTTAAAAGAGTAGCTTGTTTAGTTGCAGTCCTTGCATTAAAGTCTCCTAGGAGGAGGTTATTACCTTAATTTTTCAAATTATAAATATCTTGTTCTAAATTATTATAGGGACAATTTTTATCTAGATTGTTTTTCTTATAAAAAGTAGAATTAATAGGTGCAAAATAGAAAATTGTTGTATACATCTTCTTAGCATTGGTATCTGAAATTTCTATCCAAATGTATTGATTTAGAGGGTCGATCTTATGAAGTTGAATGTGAGGAGAAATGTTTTTTCTAATATAACAAGCTATTCCTCCTATCCCTCTATGGCGGGACGTTTTGTTCCATTTCGACCACAAGAAAAATCCTACTATGTTAGGGACCTTAGAATCTTCATGCTCCCAAGTTTCAACTAGACAAATAATATCAATATCACTCGGGATCCAACTTATCATAGGACCTTTGCGCCATGGAAATCCACCACAGTTCCAAAAAAGGATCCGAAATGTCCCAAATTCCTATTTATTATTATCCTTCTGGTCTCTATCCCTAACAATAGCTTTTTCAATTTCTAATTATTGTCCACTTTCCTTATTTATTGGCTTCTTTTACCTTTTGAAATCTTCCTTAATTTAGCTTAGTCTTCGGGAATGAGGTCTTCATTTATAAATATTCTTGACCCTTTTAAGCTCAGAGATTTATTGAGTATGTTGTATTTATGGTCATTACAACTTACTTTGACACGAATCAACCTATCTTTGTGATCAAATATTTTTCCTAGCCTCTTTGCTTCTATGAGGTAAGTTGTATGAATTTGTGATTTATTATTTAATTATTATTTTACTATTGCTAGTGTATCCTCCTCTTGTTGTTCTTTTATACCAAAAATTATGAGGTTCAAGGCTATTTTATTACACTCATGGTCGAGTTCAATTAACTTATTTATTTCCTCTTTGATGGGTTTGATATCCAATTTGTTTTCAAGATTATTGAGGGTCAAATTGTTGGTTAGTTTTTCTTCTAGCTCTTTAATCCTATCTCTCAAGTTGTGATTTTCTTCAGCCTCTCCTTCTTGGGTTGATTGTTTATGTTTTTTCATTTCTTGAATCATATCCTTCATTGTCTATAATTCACTCTTTCCTTAAGAATATATCCTCTATTTGAGTTTGAATGGTATCTTTGAAGAGTCTAATTTTTTTTTATCAAACATTGCCTCTAACTCTATTTGGATTTTTACTTCTCTTTCTTCACTCATTTTTTCTAATGATTATAACTCTATTTGTATTTTGACATCTCTCTCTTCTCTCTTTTTTCTAATGATTCGATATAATCATAAAGGATCTCTAGGGTGATTTTGGGGGGCCTCCCCTTCAGAGTATTTGGAATAGGTGGAGTGCTCATATTGAAAAGAAGAGAAAAAAGTAACAATTATTATTTTGGATTGACTTTAAAAATGGAAAATAATTTTCTTAATTGATAATAATGATATTAATTATTATCTCTCAAATCAACTTTTACTTATTAAACTTAAACAAATAGATAAAAAAATAAAATATGTTTAAATCTCTTTAGTTTTCACACGTTAATATATTTTAAATTAAAATTGAGTCAAAGTCAAAAGTGAGAGCTCAAAACCATAGAGAACTATTATGGTTCACATCATAAAGAGTAACTTCAAAAATTATCCTCTTAAATAAAATAAAAATTATACAAAAATATTATTTCCATATAATAATAATAATAATAATATATTTAAATTAAATAATAATCATGAATACATCCCATTTATAATAATAATGATATTAAAATTTATATATTGTTGTAAAGATGTATAATAGATAATATTTAATAGTTTAAATAATGGTTTTTAATTAATATCTAATCTTTATATATTTAAGACGTAGTTATGTTAAAAATTAGTAAAACAATTATGTCATGTAATAAAATAATGACTAAATGACATTAGAATCTATATTGTTGTAATTGTAATATTATGTGAATATTTAGTTGTCTTGTTTATTATTTTATGTTATATTATGAACTTTATTGGTATTTAGTTGTGTTGTTTATTATTTTATGTTATATTATAAACTTTATTGGTATTTAGTTGTGTTGTTTATTATTTTATGTTATATTATAAATTTTATTGGTATGAGAGAAATAGTTAAGGAAGCGTCATTGTTCTAGCCATTTGCAATACATCATCGCCATTTGCAATACATCAAAAGATTTTTAAGAGGGATATTTGCACTCCTACCCATTAAAAATACATCAAAAGATTTTTAAGATCTATTTTCACTCTTAATAATTAAAAAAAAAAAATAGAGCATGAAAATCTTAAACAATTAAACAAATTTTAGAATATGAAAATCTCAAAAGTGAAAGAGACATCGCCACTAATAAGGTAACATAAATCTTATTCATCCTCAAATCTATAGGTTTAAGGGGGAGAACTATTCATTTTGAATCATTGATGATACAAATAACTAGAGAACAAAACCATTCTTTCAAGGAGAATCTTCATTAAATAAAGGCTAAGGAAGAAGAAGTCCACGAAGAGGCTAAGGCAGATGAAGAGGCTAAGGCAGATGAAGAGGCAACAACAAATATGATGTAGGCTAAGGCAGAGGAAGGAGAAACAACAACTATAATGGAGGTAATTAGTATTTCAATAAATTCCATAAAAAACATGCAGTTAAAGTTCAAGGAAGTTTTGTTTTACAAGCGATTAAAGATTTTGTTTTCTTAATATTTCGTTTCTGTCCCCAATGGGCCTACAATGAATTGAGTTTCATGGCTGGCAGCTTCGTGGTCTCTTTTACAGAAGCGCAGTAATTGTGAGAGAGTACTGTAAAGTCAATATGAAAATGTAACTGGGAAGTGACACACAGCATAAAGTTATTTTACAATTGGAAAATGCCAACCTACTAACAATAGAAATGTATTTATTACAGAGAACGGATTAAGAATATAAATCTAGAGAACATAAATAATGACTTTGTTATAAGTTTTTTTTATACAATACCGATTTACAATATAAATTCATGCAAATTATGTGCAAGGAGAGGACTAATTAACAATGATGGATAATAACAACAATAAAAAAATCTAGTGTTGTCATGAATGGAATGTATATATTATATAAACACTAATTAACATTAATGGATACTAGTGACATTAAAATTTATGCATTGTTATTATACAATATTGATTAAAGATTAATTTATTTTACAGATTAATTTTATTTTACATGTATAGTGTGATTATTAGAATATCTATATATATATATATATATAAATAATAGTGTTATTAGAATATATATATATATATATATATATATATATATATTATTAATGTCTTTAAAGGTATCATCTCATGGTGTTTTAGGAATTGACCAATACCCAGTTTCACTATGGAGCTAGTGAGAATTTTGATCTTCTAGATTAGGGTTGATTACATCCTTATAATACCTTAACTTTCTTTTTTCCTCTAATTCTTTATCACACCACATTTTCTCCTTAAATTTTGATTTGATGATATTTTTAATAGTATCATTATTTTGCAAAATGATGTCTTCCATGATTCCCAATAGTTTAGCCAAGACTAGGCATCTTTATCCCATCCTCCCTTGAGTTGATGGTGGTTACGACTCAATTTTGAAGCAATTTTAGAAAGCCTATTGTCTTCCATGTTGTTTAACTTGTTCCTATACATTAAGTATCTAGACATAGTCGTGCTCTCAATGAGGGAGAGGTTTTTTTCTAAGAGGAGGATGGGATAGGGCATATTTCCTTTAATTTTGAGTTTATAGGATATAAAATTATTTTGTATTTTCTCTATCTTTCTCCACGATTCACAAGAGATACTACAACCCCAGAATTCACATCCATAAAGAATAAAGGTGTAACCCTAGTCTAAAAGAGGAGTTTCTTCTTATCCAAAATCCAAAGATCCGCTAAATTACAATTTTTTTCAAGCCCATAATAAACTTTCCATCCCCCAATAATCTTTTTCTCAATGATATAATTCCATTTGAGCTTGTGGTGAATATCAATTCCAAGATATTTATATGAAGTTACTTCCTCCAATTTGTTGTTATCATATACGAAGGTATCATAAGTGATTTTATTGGATTTAATAATCATGACCTTAGTCTTATCAGTATTAACATTCATACCCATATTGGGAAAAAAATCCTTGAGGATTCTTAGTTGGTTTTAAAGATCTTGGGGACTCCTTGCCATAATAACGATATCATAAACATAAAGAATAATATTGATGACTATACCACTCAGAGTAGCACTGACACAACTTGCTTTTTCCAAACAATTTTCTAACTTGTCAATGTATATGCCAAAAAGTGTAGGGGACAAGAGACAACCTTGTTTGACTCCAATATTGCATTTGATCTCTTTTGACCATCCCTCAGTGTTTTTAAACTTAGTAATAACATTCTCATACATCCTTATTGTAGCGTCCCTCAACGCGAGAGGCATTTTAATCTCATACAACCTATTCCAAAGGTTTTTCCTAGGAACCATGTCAAAAGATTTTTTAAAGTCAACAAAACAACAAAAAATATTGGTTTTAGTATTGCAGAACTGCTATGCAATGATCCTAAAGGTAACAAGATGGTCCACAGTTGAATGATATCTCCTAAACCCTTCTTGGCCTTTAGCTCTTCTACGTGGAAAGGGTAGTTGCAAAATTATGATAGAGGTCTTCAATGTTTTCCTTATAAGTTAGGAGATGTAAATTACTATTTAAATCCTTTAAGAAAATGTCAACTTTACTTTTTTCAAAGTGCAATTGTCTTTGATTATCATAATTCTCTTCAATGATGCTCTTATTCATGGAAAAGTATAGAGTTAGGGTTAAAGGTTTATGATGAAAGTTGGGTTCATGGTCATTTAAAAGATCAAAAATTGATATTTGGTTGGAAATAGGGATATCAGAAGTCACATAATCTACGACACTACTACCTATCACAAGAATACAAGATATGTTGTTGGAGTTTGGCAACTTCATTATTCCAATGCAAATTATTAGGTCGTGAAAACTACAGAGCTTGACCAACTCAGTACCAAATAAATTCTCAATTAGATATTCAGAGCTTCTTTTGTAGATATTAGATAAAAAAAAAAGGTCATCGTCTAGCCATAAATGATTATGGTTGGAATCGGTGCTTAATAGAGTAGCTTGTTTAGTTGCAGTACTAGAATTAAAGTCTCCTAGCATGAGGATATTACCTTTGTTTCTCAAATTATAAATATCTTGTTCTAAATTATTATAGGGACAATTGCAATCTTGATTGTTTTTCTTCTAAAAAGTAGAATTAATAGGTGCAAAATAGCAAATTGATATATGCATCTTCTTAGCATTGGTGTCTAAAATTTCTATCCAAATGTATTGATTTAGAGGGTTGATCTTATGAAGTTGAATGTGTGAAGAAATGTTCTTTCTAATATAACAAGCTATGCCTCCTATCCCTCTATGGTGGGACTTTTTGTTCCATGCCGACCACAAGACAAATCCTTCTATGTTAAGGACTTTAGACTCTTCATGCTCCCAAGTTTCAACTAGACAAATAATATCAATATCACTCAGTATCCAACTTATCATAGGACCTTTGCGCCATGGAAAGCTACGGAAGTTCCAAAAAAGGATCCCCACTCTCCCAAATTCCTATTTATTATTATCCTTCTTGTCTCTATCCCTAACAATAGTTTTTCGATTTCTAATTATTGTCTATTGAGTATGCTATATTTATGGTAATTACAACTTACTTTGACACAAGTCAACATTTTCCTAGCCTCTTTGCTACTATGAAGTAAGTTATATCAATTTGTGATTTATTATTTAATTATTCTTTCACTATTGCTAGTGTATCCTCCTCTTGTTATTATTTTATACCAAAAATTATGAGGTTACAGAGAGCATTTTGAAAACCACAGAGAAGTTTCTCTCATCGAAAGATCGAGAGCTCAAAACCATAGAAAAGTATTATAATTCGCATCACATAAAGTAACTGCAAAGATTATCCTTATAAAAAAGGTAAACATTGTAAAAAGTATTTTTAGCACCCTCGACATCCAACTAAGCTATGTCACATAACATTTTTGAACTGTATACAAAATTACCAATTTACAAGATGAAGAGAGTAATGTCAAAATCACAATTGTAAACTTAGAACTAGAGGTTATCTCAAAAAAGGCTATGAAAGTACCCCTCCTCTACAACCTTCTTTATCATTGCCCCAGCCTCCCCGGCCCTCCAGAAGTGAGTCGTTTAACACCCTTTTCATGTCCACGTCGAGTGGGGAAGAGAAGCCCACAAGTAGTTGGGTGGCAGAATGATATTGGGAAACAAAAGTCAAACTATGCGAAACCTTTGAAAACTTGTTCTCTTAATTAAAATAAAAACAATATATCTAAAACAAATGATTTCTATATTTCATCTTTTTCATTCTATTTAATTTTAATTGGAATTTTGGTTATGTGGTTAATCTGTAGTTTTATAAAATAAATTTTCTGGTTTTATTGTTTAATTATATAATTTTTATGTATATTTTTTAATTTATTTAGAATTTTTTTTTTTTTTTTTTTTT
>ML785116.1:2081686-2099745 GCA_009831015.1 Picea engelmannii | reverse complement strand
GAGAGAGAGAGAGAGAGAGAGATTTTGTTGGTAGGAGAGATATTTTGTGTTAACATGAATGCATACACATTTTTTCTCCTAATAATGTGTGTGTGCTTTAGGAACACGTGTGTGTTCCTAAAGCATGCATGTGTTCTTTCCAATTCAAATTTTTTTCAGGGTAGAAGAGACAACCCTAGCATGAGTGTTTGGTAAGTTGGCTACCTCGGATTTAGGTTCGAGATGAAAAATATAGTGGTTTGGTCTGCAAATACATGAAAACCTCCATTTTTATGAATACCTCTCAATATCTGTATCTTTGATATTATTTTTCTGTAGGCTGCACAAATCCATTATCGATGAAACTACAAACACAGATGGATTAAGATATGTATATTTCAAATATATACCTCTTTTATTTTTGTTATAAATTTTTATCACCTTAACCATTTTTTAAATACGTTGTACCCAAATTGTTTGATAATGTTAAGACTCTCATACCCTACACTAATGAAAGATGTAATTTCAAGGATACATTAATTTTCATATATATATATATATATATATATATATATATTGAAAAAAGACACTACACTAGAACAATGGGCTCTCTACAATTATACAATTTTTTAAGGAAATTTCATGAATAAGGTACTCAACACACGTGGACTAACAGAGACATATACCTTATATTTTTCTTGAAAAATAACATACCACTATTAGAAAAACTCAAATTTCACATAGTTACTCACAATTTCTATAAATAAAAATCATATATTCTGAAATCTAAGACCATCATTAACTTACACATGCCCTATAATAAATATTTCTTCACATATGCTCCTAATTTAGTGTTTTTGTTGATTAAATATAGATACTAAGTTAGTAGTGTACAACCACTACACCTAATCCTCTTAGAGGCCTTTAAAGCACCAAGGAATCATTCTTCATTATCCTTCCAAACACATTAGCTACTTGTCATTGGTTCTTGCTTAGATTATAACAATGATTTTTATTTAATTTCCTACATCTAACCATTTATGTATTTATGTCCAATTTCTAAGGTTTGTGGTACTAACTAGATTAATTTTTTTTAATAATTTAGAATGGTCATTTTTCTTTTTTATCATTTAATATGGAAGAATTAATACATAACATAAAATTAAATAATTAAAAAAATTACACCTCAAAAAAATTGATCTCCCTTGATACTTGGTAATTTCCCATTTTAAATGAATTTAAATTGGTTTATTTATTTTTAAATGATGTCACATATGTACATGATAACATCTATGTCATATTAAACTATAAAGCATCTTGATATGCTAGATGCAAAAAAAACCAAATTCAAATTAAAATCCTTAAAACTTTATATAAAAAGAAAAGTATTGGACCTTAAAAGGTAAATGATTCATTTTCATATGTGGGTCTAATGGTTAAGAACATGTGCTTCCTCCTAAGAGGTCATGAGCTTAAATCCAAAGGAGGGTAGGGTATGTATACCTTAGTAGACTTTAGCACTCAAATGGTTGCATGAAGGGAGTCCCTTGTCCCACAAACATGAGGGGTCTCATACACCAATCTGGTGTCAGGCTTGGCCAGCCTTACATAGATACCCCCAAAACGACAAACCCAGTGATACATATTACATATGACAATAAAGATTATCCCTCACAAAACATAAATTCCAAGGTGGCTTATGAGTGGCCAGCCTTACATAGATACCCAAAGAACAACAAACCCAGTAATACATATTACATATGACAATCAAAAGTAAACACTTTCTTCATCTTTTCGTCCTTCTTCAATAGGGGAATATTACATCCTTTGACTTCTCTGATTCTTGTTCCTTGTGGGCTTCATAAGTCAAATTTTGAGAACATTGATTGTTGGAAGCCATTAAGAGATTTACCACTTCCAGATTTTTATTTAAATTATGAATTTTGTTAATTTCTATTGCCACGGAATCGATTCTAATTCTCATTCTCATAATATTGGCAGTATGGGAAGAAATAACCTAAAACAACTATGAAATATTTGAGGTTATCACTAATAATGCATCGTTGTTACCTGAATATATCTCCACATGTCTATGGAGAGCTCTGCTAAATTCTTTGACAATCTCATTATCCATTGTTGAGTAGAAAAGATACTCAAAAATGACCCCAAACCAAAGAAAAATATCCAACAATAGAAAGGGAAAATAAACTCATAACTGCAAACAGGAGAACCAAAAGGTGGAACTAGAATTGACCTAGAAAATAGTATTCACTCATTGTTATTATATTCACTAAATTCCCTAAATTATCAAAGGTTAACCTTGTTCCAATTGTGAGAAGAAAAATATCAAAAGGAATTAGATTCCTTTTAGAGAATTCAAAGTGAAAAAGCCAAATTTTATGTCCTTTTCTTGTCAAATTTTATTGTCCTTGGTCAACAATACAATACCATTCAGACAAGATCAAAAGCTTCTAATTCCATAGGCTACCAGCATTAAATAAATTGATGTCCTTCTGTTGTTTTCATTTAGCAAGATGTATGCTGATAATATTCAACCATCACACCAACTCTGTACAATTGCAATGGTCTGTAGGAAGACATATTGAAGTTCACAGATACATTCCTTTCAAAAGATTATAATAAGTTTGTTGTACTCATTATTACTGCTCAAAACCCAACCAATCATGATAGGTGACCTTAGGCCATCTAATTTTTCAGAATCAATAATTGTGCAGTAATTGTGTAAGGTTCTAGGAGTGTAAGAAACAACATCAAACTTGAATTTATTAAAAAAAAATAGAACATTCACCCCAACGTCATGGTAAGTTTTGATGATGTTTTTTTTTATACTAAAATGTTGTATAAGAATTGGGCCTCTAATGTTCTCTGCGATACCGAAATCGAGGAGTGGAGTTGCGGACTATAAAAATTCATCACAAATAAAAAAATTATACATATGAAATATGCACTTGTATAAAGTAGATATTTAGTTTTATACATACAAAATTTCTACTTTTATAAAGTATGGGGAAGATATTTTATAGAGGATGCAGGGAGCCCTCATTGCATACTTAACCAGTTTTTGGATCCCGGGTTCTCGGGCTGGCGGGTTCAAAATTGGGCCTTTGATGTTCTGTGGCCTACAAATAGCACCGACAGTTCCGCGATATACAAAATGACATGCGGAGTTTAGTTTGTTTTAAAACTAAGGTTTTTCTTGGACAGAAAGATATAGCATTGCCGAATTAGTTTTTTTTGCACACATTTTATAGAGCATGCAGGGAGCGGTCATTCCATACTTCGCCAGTTTTTGGATCGCGAACATTGTCGAATCAGTTTTCTTTTTAATTTATCAAAAATTAATAATGTTTGTTACATGTTTCTGGAAATTCGCGGGTTCAAAATTGAGTCTCTGATGTTCCGTGGCCTACAAATATCACTGACAGTTCCGCGATATACAAAATGACAGGCAGAGTTGCAGACTATAGAAATTTACAAAAAATTAATGTCTGTTATACAATAGAATAGTAATAATGTTTTCCCAAATTAGTTTTCTTTAAAACTAAGGCTTTTCTTGGACAAAAAAGATATAGCATTGCCAAATTAGTTTTCTTTGTACACGTTTTATAGAGCATGCAGGGAGGGGTCATTCCATACTTCGCTAGTTTTTGGATCACGGGTTCTCGGGTTGGTGGTTTCAAAAATGGGTCTCTGTTGTTCCATTCCCTACAAACAACATCGAGAGTTCCTCGATATACAAATTGAGAAGCGTTGTTGCGAACTATACAATACAAACTTATTATAAAATAAATAATGTCTGTTACATAACTCTGGAAATTACATCAACATTTAAAACATCAACGTCATTGAAGACCAAAAAATTAGTATACAATAAGAGACAATAAATGTAGCATATCTGAATTAGTTTTATTTGGAACAAACAAGAAAGGTTCCTGGAAACCCAAAATTTAGTATACAATAAGGGCATTGTTGAATCAGTTTTCTTTGGAATTTATCAAAAATTAATAATGTTTGTTACATGTTTCTGGAAACTGAAATGAGTTTGTCATATAGATTAGGATTGGGGCTCCTGCGGACCATAAAAGGAAATAAGTACAATAATTAGGAATGTTGATAGAAGTGCGCGACGGTAGAGAGGAACACATGAAAAGAAGAAATTGGAAGTTAAGAGTGTTTGGTTAGAGTTTTCTATTGAAAGAGGACATAAGTGGATTGATAAATAAGAGAAGATGACAGCATAGACTTAAACTGGATCGATAAACAAAACAAGATGGCGGTATAAGATTACTATGAAGCTGATGCATTTTTGTTGCTATCGTCGATGGGCATTGTAGTCCTGTTGACCGGTTCTTGCCCTTCCTGGGAGAGGTCGTCCATTCTCTCTTGGAACCATTCTTCGATGTATCTTTTCATGGGGGCTGTGTTGGTTTCATCCTGGATTTCTATGTCATAACATTCATTTTCTAATTTCCTTAGATCCATTGAAATACTATGCAGAGTATGTTCAATTTCTTCATTGTGTGAGGCATAGTTTCGTACCCAGTGCTCGTGCTCATCTAGACGATGTTCAAGTATGTTGTAAAAATTTTTGAAAGACAACCCCTTTAAAATATCAACTTGTTCCTTGAAGTCTTCTTTGGTGACTGACAAGGATTTGAGAATTAAGTTAGGATCTTGAACCTCGTTGGTAGTTCTGGCTAAGTCCAGCTGGAGTAGTCTTGTGAATAAATCTTCCTTTTCTGATATGACTGGTTTACATGACTTGACAATGAGCTGCAGGTTGTCAACTTTCTTTTGCCAGCATGATTTTACTTTTTTGGTGCGCTTTGGCAAGGGGAGTTTCTCCTATCTTCTTTTTAGTTCCGATGTGTTGTCGACATATTTGGCAAAAGGGGCCAGTACCTGATCACAAAAAAGTTGTTCATTTTTTAAATTCATCTCCAATTGTTCCAACAAATCATTGGCTTTCTTTCCAAAGGAAACTAAATTTTACAATGTTTCCCATGCTTCAGTAACTACCTGCATTCTTTTGTTGATGTTATTCTCTACAAGGGATCTAGAGCATGCAAGGAAGGTATAGGATACTTTCATCTTCGTTGTAGTGGTAGCACGCACGAGTTTTACCAAAGGACTTGCAAATTCTGGAGTTGCAAGGAAAGCCTACTCAAATTCGTTGAGGCATTGTTTCATATTTGCATTTTCTATCTTAATTCCTTGAATGGAATCATGAAGAATGTCACCGGTTCCTTGGTGAAATTGGCAAATTTGGGAGGGCGACATTTTGCTAAAGTTAATCTCTGCACGATATTTGCCTTTCCTGTTTGTTACATCTCTCTTTTCAATGACCAGATTTTTAGATTGGCTGTCAAAAATAGTGCTCTGGATTACGAAGGATTCATCTATGTCAAAAAAGTCAGTGTCTGATATTTCCACCGCAGACGACCCAATTGTCTGCATGTGCTCAACTTCAATTTTAGGTTGCAGTTTTCCACTTTCAATTTGGGGTTCCTCCGCCTGCCCTGCATTGTTTTTTCTCTTCTTCATTAATGGAATTTTGTGAGAACTATCAATATTTATGTGAGGAGGGTTCTTATCTCCTCCTCTATTTGAAGATTTATGGTTTACTTTCTTACTGGGTTGGACCATCGAAGTGATGCTTCGTGATGTTGTGCTCTTGGGAGTGCTAGCAAGGGACTGGGTAGTCTTCTCACCAGATACTTTTCCATTTTGTCTATATAATTCAGTGGCGCTTTGCAATCTCTCTGCATCGCAATTGGACACTATTCCTGTCTTGGGTTAGGTGCGTATGGATAAAAGAGGTGTTAAAGCCAACACCCAGTAAATGTTCTCAAAAAATGTCATTAGGGTCGAACCCTTTTAGCCTTTCAGCGTACGTTAAGTTCAATTTCTTGAAATGGGCAACAAACGCATCAATCTTGTTGATGTTGCTGCACACAAAGTCTCCGACTTTCTAGGGCAGAGGAATGAATTGTTTTTTTTTTCTTCTCATGGAAAAAATGCAACCAGCGGTTGTATTGCCTTGCTATTTCTACAACAAACATCTTGTTCGTGATGTGGCATGGAAGGAAGGTAGGATTTTCCTTAGATCCAAATACCATGAGGACACTTTGATTTTCCTCTTTCTCAAGTGTTCCCTTCCTGTTCAAAGACTCGGTTGTCTGGCCAGACATCCACCGAGCATCCTTGCCTAACATAAAATCTTTGAAAACTGAGACAAAGCCATTAAAAATTTCATAAAAACAATGCAAGGCCTTGTGTCTCCATAGTGCCTCGTGCCAGAATGTTACTAGGTCAAATCCACGGTTTATTTTATTGGAAAGAGAAAGTTTTGGAAACAGACAACAATACACAATTGCAAAAATCAAGTAGGATGACATATAAAATTTATTCAATTCTTTGAATCATGACAAATGGGAGCAGATCTCAATCGAAATTAGCTTCCCCTAATCGAAAATGTATTTTTCCTTAACTGTGAAACAAAAAATATAAATAATTATATGGGAAATGCTTGTTGTGGATGCATGTCTCGTTATTCTTGTAACCAGCCAAGCAATTTCCCAGAATGGATTTCTAAAGGAACTTACCTGCAGCCTTGCGATATCTTCAGGAACTATTGTCGAGTATTCAAGGAAGTCCGCTAAGATGTCCAACCCATTATGATGTTTTTCTAGAAACTGTTTGCAGTCTTGTCCTTAGATCGTCAATGTTGGGTTCAAAAATTTTAACATTTTGTGGAAGAGCCGAGGCGACTAAGAAATAGGAGAATGGTCGCACAGTGGAATAATTCTATGGCCTGGAATATATTTTTCAGCGCACCGAGAGACCACCTCCTTAGAGTCAAAAACCTTAGGAACGCAGCCTGCACAAGCAATTCCAGAGGTCCAAATCACTTCGTTTTGGGTGGAACGGGATGAATAGTAAAAGTAATCCCTGGACCACTGAAAGCTCTAGTCCTCTTGTGCGAACATATTTACTGTATCTCCACAAAAATTTTGTCGACCTAGTGTCATAAGTCTACAAGAACATTTATTTGTTCCAGTCGATGAATGAAATGAAAAGTTGGAAGGGATAATATAACCCTGCGTAAATTTTGGTCGAAAGCATGTGAATGGGAGATGTCCTCGAGACTTTCGTTGATTAATGAAAATTTGGATGGTTGTTGCATGATGCGTTGTTAACATTAAACAATACTAATTGCATACATAGAAATGCCAACATTTTGGATATTGCAATGAGTGATTAAGCATTGTAGATTTTTTGAGCGGCCCAACACGAGGATGCATGTTGGAGATGAACAATCGGAAGGGACAAAATAAATCTCTGCACATATTGGTTTAATGCGTAATAATGGGAGATCTCCTTGAGGTTTTTGACCATTAATGACAATGTTGAGGGTTCTTGCATGGTCATTTGTTAGCATGAAAGGTTTCTAATCGCATAGAAACAAAGTATGGAGGTCGCAGGTAGGGGAAAAAAGACAGCAACAAAACAGGGTTGCAACGTACAAGCATTGAGGGTGAGGGTGCGAGGGTCAAATTGTATGTCTCGGAAATTTTTGAGTGCAATACGTGTAACATCGAAGAGGATATGGTGGGACAGTCGAAAGCACAGGAAGTTAGTGGGGATGGAAGGTAGTGAGAGATACATTGAAACATTTGTGAGCAGTGGTAGAGTGACCGCGCTGGAATTGTATATTTCATGAACCCAACAATAGGAGAATCCAAAATAGGTTGAGAAGGTGTCTGCAAAGTAGGTGAGGTCCGGAACTTCTAATTGTATCGCTCCGAACATTTGAATGCATAATCTGTAACACGAAAGAGCGGACAATGTCGAAATTCGGTAGTCAATTTGTATATTGCGGATAGTGCAAGCGTAACTGTTTCGTACCTCTGTGTCCAGTTGTCAGTACTAAGAGATAATTTAGTATTCAAAATAACTTTTTAGATACCATTAGATAGTTCATAGGGAATAGCATCCGTAAACAATGGCAATCTCCACCTCGTCAATCCTGCATTCCGTGTGTCAATTTGTATATTGTGGAACTGCGAGCGCTCTTTGGAGGACACGAAACAATGGAAGTGAAATGTTGAGTCAGCCACTCCACAGGTTCTCTTGTCAATTTGTATATTGCAGAACTGTGGGTTCTATTTGTAGGCCACGGAAAAATGGAGGTCCAAGTTTGAGCACACCCGTG
This sequence comes from Picea engelmannii, assembly GCA_009831015.1. Classification (NCBI taxonomy): domain Eukaryota; kingdom Viridiplantae; phylum Streptophyta; class Pinopsida; order Pinales; family Pinaceae; genus Picea; species Picea engelmannii. Next base: position 2,091,530 of record ML785116.1, on the reverse strand, counting down.
CGAGAACCCGCGATCCAAAATGTTGCTAGATATTGAATGCGGAATTTGTACATGCTCTATAAAATATCATGGGAATTAGTACATGCTCTATAAGATATCATTTGCATACTTTATAGTCCCATAATACACAAGAAGAAAAAAAAGGGAGAAAGAACGGAGTAGTTAGCAGTGGAATTGTAGATCACGAAAATTTAGAGTGGAATATGTATATAACGGAAAAATATTGAAAGCATCGAAAGAAACAACAGTCGGTCAGATTCGTTGTTTGATTATATAGATGGAGATAAAGATATGTCAACCTGCCAACGCTAGAGCTGCATATTTCGTGAACCAGGAAACAGGAGGATCCAAAACAGGCTGAGAAAGTGTCTGTGTCTGCAAAGGAGGTGAGGCCCAAACCTTCTAATTGTATCACTCTGAACATTGGAATGCATAATCTGTAACATGGAAGAACGGATGATGTCGGAATCCAGTAGTCAATATGTATATTGCAGAGAGTGCAATCCCAACTGATTTGTACCTCTGTGTCCAATTGTCACTACTAAGAGCTCTTTTAGTATTCAAAATAATTTTTTAGATACTGTTATACAAGAAAAAAATAAAAAGTAAATTAATTTTCTAGATACTGCTAGATAATTCATAGGGATTAGCATCTGTAAACAATGGAAATCTCCACCTCGCCAATCCTGCACTCCATCTATCAATTTCTATATCGCGGAACTGGGAGCATTGTTTGGACGACACCGAACAATAGTAGTGCAATGTTGAGTTAGCCAGTCTGCAAGTGCATTTGTCAATTTGTATATCGTGGAACTCGGGGTGTTATTTGTAGGGCACGGAACAATGGAGGCCCAATTTTCAGCCCACCTGCCCGGCCGAGAACCCGCGATCCAAAATGTCACTAGGTATGGAATGTGTAATTTGTACATGTTCTATAAAATATCATGTTCATATTTTATAGTCCCATAATACACAGGAAGAAAAAATGGGAAAAAGGACGGAGAAGTTCGCAGTGGAATTCTAGATAATACACGGGAAGAAGAGAAGGGAAAAAAAACCAAGTATCTCACAGAAGAACATCTAGTGTTTTCTTATTAATGCAAATTCTTGCGAATGCCTACTAAGTTCTCACCATTTAACGCATAAAGTGCATATCATGAAAGTATCTTTCATACCACTGTGTCCACTTGCCACTAGTAAGAGCATTGCTGATGTATATGAGGAAGGACACGAAGTTGCTAGAGATGGAAAGTAGCAACAAATACTTTGAACGAACTTAATTTATACAAGGAACCCACAGTGGAATTGTAGATCACGGATATTTTGAGTGCAAGATATATATAGCGGAACGATAAGAAGCTCGTTTCTCAAGTGGCTTCCCCACAACGGAGGGCATAAAATTGGCTAAGTATGAAAAGGAACAATGGTCGATCGGATCCGTCATGAGAGGATATAGATGGAGATGTTAAGGCATGAATTGCAGATCACAGAAGTATCTTTCGTACCACTGTGTCCACTTGTCACGGGTAAGGCCATTGTTGATGTATGTTAGGAAGGACGCAAAGTTTCTAGGAATGCATATCAGCAACATATACTTTGAATGAATTTAATGTATACGAGGAACCCGTGGTAGAATTGTAGATCACAGATGTTTTTCAATGCAAGGTTTATATAGTGTAAAAATAATAAGCTGGGCTAGTAAGCATCGTCCCCGCAGTGACGGGCATAAAATTGGCTAAGTATAAAATGGAACAGTGGTCGGTCGGATCCATCTTGCGAGGATATAGATGGAGATAAAGACATGTCAACCCTCCGTACATAGAAATATGACTAAGTATAAAACTAGAAAACCATAATGAATGGGAAAATAAAAATGGGAAAAGAGATAAGTATTTGAGAGTCGGGAAAACCTTTTTTTTTCCGTTTATTAATGGCAATGTTTTCGAACCTTTGTTGGCTTCTCACTAGTAAAAGAATTAAGTGCATATCACTGAAGTTCTTTGCCTGCAACATGTATATGATGAAATAGGGGACATAGGTGCTAGATACTGTGAACCCGGGTCTGGTTTCAAGATAATTGGCTAAGTATTGGCCAAGATGAAGTTTTGATATCTATTTCAATAGTATTCATACTAGTATCTATCAATGGAGAAATTTTTTGTATTTATCTGAATAGTATTAATACTAATATATATTAATGGATTGTTTATGTTTCAAATGAAAATGATCTCTCAATTTGCAAGATGCTCTTCGACTCGCAAATTTCGTTGAAACCAGGAAAATTTTGACTGCAAGATGTACATAGCGCAACAAGAAACAAGAATTTTCATTGTGGTCTCAATGACATAAATTCCTTATCATTTATTCATCTTGTATTCATTGCAATGACATCAACAAACAACGGCTCTCCATAAACATCAATATCTAAATTAAATTAAAGGAAATCAAAATTTGTTGTGACTTTAAGTAATTAAAGCATAAATTGCAAACTACGGAAGTTCCTAGGATGCAAGATGTATATGACGACACACTGGACATATTTGTTTAATACCGCAAACCCAAACATACATGCCTAAGCTTTGTCGAAGAGGAAGTTTTCCATATTTTTTCCAATAGTACTGATATTAGTATATATGCACGGATATTATCAAAAAAAACAAGCTTCAATTTATCCAACATACTTCATAGGAACATTGTGTCAACAGTTCTGCTGCCTTGTTGTAACTCATGAATTCATTCTATTTATGGAAATCGAAGAATGGGAAAAGAACGAATCCTCCAATTTCTTTCTTTAAATAAAGAGACGGTGCCACATAAGTATGGCCTATGAAAAAGTATTTTTAAATGTAAAATGTAAAGAAAGAACAGACTAGGTTTTATTTAGATTGAAGTAGTGAGCAGCAAAAACAAAAGATTTTCCTTCATGTTTAACAACACAGGGGAAGAAGGTACAAACTACAATTAAAACAAATACCAGAAATTGAAAAATACTATTAAGAAATAAACCAAAATTATTATATATTCAAATAAGATATGTTACAAAATATAGTTGAGGCTATTTGCGACAACGATTGCAATTTCGCCCGTCGTCGACCAATTAAAGATATGTACATTGATGAATCTTCTTCACACTTTTCTTGACGTTCAAACTCTTTATTCGTAAAAAATGAGTTGAATATCAATTTTGGGTTTTGTACTTAATCGGTGCTGCGAAGTACATCTATCCCAGATTTTTGAATACCTTGTTTCTTCCAGATATGGCCTGCTTGTAATAGCTGCTTATTCAACATTCCATTCTTTGTCAAGTATTAATTTCCTTCTGTCGTTGAAAAGTTGGGGTTTAAGGTGTTTTCTTTGCAATGTTCCTGAGAATTCACATCCGAGACAACTTAGAAATGTGATTCAGGCCGATTTCAAAGTGAACAGAGTCATTTTATGTCACAACAGTTAAGGAAGGGGAAAAAAAATCAAGTATATAGTGACTGGTATTCTCCCTGTATTCGATCATCTGTTTGGTTGAGAAGCCTGCATGAGGATTTGTATGTGGAACTTATTTTCTTTATTTTAGTAAATTGGAAGAAACGTCTAGCCTAGATGCAAAATGAAAATTTGTTAAGGTACATAACTTCTTCGGGTAGCTGAGGTGTGGCAAGTGCATCAAATGTTGCAGAATGCATCAGAAAATATCTTTCCTCATAGCGGGGGAGGTATGGCGGCCCACAGAAAGGTCTAGAATGTTCGGAGGTGACGCCTAATATGTGGACTCTGCAACTACATCCAGAGGAAACCAAAAAAACTTTGACAAAGAACATGGCTTTCTCTCAAGTCGGCTACCAGAGCCACATGGAGGTCATCAAAGTATGAAATAGAAACTCTTGTAGTGATAATATGTTGTTTTATCCACCTATACATATTTTGTTACTATCGTCCGAGGAAGACAAATATTTGTGCGATCTCTACAATTTGACACAGTGGCCAAATATGTGTTGTTGGAAGAAACTATATACTTAAACGAAGAACTATCTTGTACGTGACCTAAAAATCCATTACAATTCCCAGCAATAAAACAAAGAAGTTCAACAAACAAATTTCCAAGTAGCCTTTTTAACCAACCAAAGCATCGAACACAGGGAGAACACCAAACACAATTGTTCTTTTTTTTTCTCCCTCTCTGAGTTTCTCTTGTATAACAAAGCTTTTTTTTACTCAAATCTCACATCACATAAAACCAGTCTCTCTTCTTTCATCTGGCCCTCGATCGCATCTTTAAGTTGTGTTACATGTCCATGACCAGGAACATTAGAACGAAGGCACCCTAAAGCGCAACTCTTTGATGATAGAGAGAAATGAAAATAAGTATTTAAAAACAAGGCTAGATGGTCTGTCATACATTTTGTGTTGATTCCTTTTAATGACATAAATTCTTGATAGTTTTAGTTATTAATGCCAATCTTTTTTAATATGTACGTTGAATAGTGACTAGCAGCATGTATTAAAATTCCCATATCCGAGTAGATTCTGAAATCTGACATCTAAGATATGCGCAATATTAAAGAGGGACATGACGTGAAGGCCTCTATAGGTCACACGTTCGTGAACTATGATGAAGTTTTTAAGAAAACAGAAACTGCAGAAAGAAAAAAAAAAAAATACTATTTTTCGCAACTTCAAAATGCACGAAAAAAGAAATTACCAGATCCCATAATATTCTCCTGTCTATTCATTTTAATGGGAAATGTCCTCGAGTTTTTTAGTTATTAAAGCCCATAATTTAGAAATGAACAATATTAAAGAGGGACATGACGTCAAGCCCTCTATGGGTGACACGTTCGTGAACTATGCTAGAGCTTTTAAGAAAACTAAAACTGCAGAAGAAAAAAAAAAACGCAAATTCAAAATGCTCCAAAAAAGGCGCTTTCATAGGTAAGGCACTTTAGTACTCAATGTTCTTCAAATTCAATGAAATTTTTATTATTTGAGTATTTGAAAAAACATCTGACAACCTAGAAGGAAGGTCATATATGATGGACAACTCATTGGCAGAAGCCATAGCAAGAATGCAAATTGAGTATCTAATAACCGTGGAACTACGTTGCATTTGAGTCTTCAGCCTTCCCTGCCTATTCAAAATAAAAAATAAGGAAGGAATATTAGCCTATCTATTTATTTTAATGGGAAATGTCCTCGAGCTTTCTAGTTATTAAAGCCCATCTTTTCGAACCTGTCTGGTCGATTTTGACTTTGGAAAGCATATTTAATGTGTATTGGGAAGCGTTGAATGTAGCGGGGATGGAGCCCTTTGTAAAAAATGTTACTACTATTTTTTAGTTTTTGTCGACGAGCGTATGTAGAACGTACGTAAGGAAAAGTAATTCGAGAATGCTGTTTTTTTTGCACATGAGCCCTTGAAATTCAAATAGTCCGCAAGTCCAATTGTCTATTTGTATATCGTGGAACTATCCGTACTATTTGTAGGACACGGAACAACAGTGGCCGAAGTTAAAGCCCGCCACCCCGAGAACCCGTGATCCAAAAAATGCTTACTATTTTTTTTTAGTTTCTTAGTCCACCAGGGTATGTAAAACGACGTACGTAAAGTAAACTATTTCGACAATGCCAATTTGTTTGGACATGACAGCCTTCAAATTCAAATATTCTGCAAGTCCGATGGTCAATTTGTATATCAGGGAACTCTCCGATTCTCAATTTTGAGACACCCACCCCGAGAACCCGCGATGCAAAAATTGGCTAAGTATGGGATGAGGGCTCTGTGCATGCTTTATATATCTACTTTACAAAATTACATATTTCCTATGTTTAATTTATGTTGTCTAGGAAACCTATAATTTGATAAATTTCAATGTCCTCTGTCCAGGAGCCCTTCCTTTCAAGAAAACTGATACCACCTATCCACCAAGTCCTATCCATAAAACTGGCAAAGTATGCAACTGAATGACGGTCGATCAGAATGATCGCGGAACTCTCCGTGCTATTTGCAAGGCACGGAAGAACAGAAGCCCAATTTTCAGCCCGCCACCCCGAGAACCCGCGATCATTAACCTATGCAGTTCAAGAAACCTATAACTTCATAAATTGCATTATCTTATGTCCAGGAGGCTTTTTTTTTAAAGAAAACTAATTCGGGAAAGATAATGTATAGACCACACAGGACCTGTCATAGTATGAAATTGAACTGCAGTCACTTGGAATGACCACAAAAGCGCGATAAAGTAGATTCAAATGCAGTTTACAATAGGAAAGTAAAAGGGAGAGAAGAGCTATATCTCCCACACATCAAAAGGCAATTTCATAACTATGAAACCGTAGTAACACAAAATCCATGGAAAAAGAATAGGCAGCTATGAAATATATTTTGAGCTCGACAAACTCTGCTTCAAAGAGTAACATATGCAATTGACATTGTCTGTAATTCTTTACTCTATTATTTTATATTAATAAGCCCAATTTTCAGCCCGCCAACTCTAGAAGCCACGGTCATTAACCTATGTTGTCCAGGAAACCTATAATTTCATAAGTTGCATTCTCTTCTCTCCAGGAGACCTTCTTTTAAAGAAAACTAATTCGGCAAAGATAATGTATACACCGAACATGACCTCTCATAGTTCGATCGAACCTATTCACAAAGATGCATCCATAAAACTGGCTAAGTACGCAACCGAACGACGGTAGCTTGGAATGACCACAAAAACGCGACAAACTAGAGTCAAACGCAGTTTACAACAGGAAAGTAAAAGGCAAATATTTGTTTTTGGTGGTCATGAGACTCTGACTCAAATAGTATATAACATGTGAATCATGCGAATCATCCTTTTGGACTAGAACCATAGAAATGGTAGAGTCTGAAGCAGCTAAGTACGGGAAATAATATCAGCTATAATCAGGTGGAAATAACAGTGGTGTACAGGTTAAGGTGAGTTTCAAAGCTTCAAAGGCTTTGTTGGAAGTATTGTCCCATAGAAAATCGTAACCTTTCTTGAGAAGATGAGTAAATATTTTTGTTAATTCAACGTAATTGGGAATGAATCGACGTAAAAAGTTTTTTTTCCCTGGCAAACTTTGGAGTTGGCATAGTCTGGAAGGAGGAGGTATATTGAGAATAGCCTCAACCTTCAAGGGGTCTACCCGAATCCCATGTATAGACACGATAAAATTGAGAAGTCAACCAGATTCCACACAAAAAACACATTTGTGCAGATTCAAATGTATGTGATAATAACGACAGCGTAGGAAAATGGCCCGTAAATGTGTTGGGTGATCTTGACGACACATAAAATGTGTCGGTAGATCGTCTAGATAGGGTTGTACAATGTTCTTAATATCATGAAAAGCATAACACATAGCGTGTTGAAAATTCACACCAACATTTTTTAGACCAAAAGGTAGTTTCTGGTAAGCAAAGGTTCCCCGAGGGAAAACAAAAGCAATATTTTGTTGATCCGTGGATAAAATATTGATTTGATTATAGCCGGAGAAACTCTCCATTAAGAAGAATATTTCACTTCCGGCACAGTCATCAACAATCTAGTTGACAAAAAGGTTTGGATAATTGTCTTTGGGGAAATCTTTATTGATATCCCTATAATCTACATAAACGCAGATCATTGCTTGTTTCTTGTTTACATAAACAAGATTAAACACCCAATCGGTCAAAGCCACATAATAGACAAGGCCATCTTTAAGAAGTTTTTCAACTTCAAGGTTAATAAAAACATCTTTACATGGATGTATTGGGTGAAGTCTCTGCCGAATGGGTTTATCATCTGGATAAGTCTTAATCTCATGCACAACAATATCAGGATCAATACCAGGAATTTCTTCATAACTCCAGGCAAAAACGTCACAAATTTCTTGGAAAAGGGCTTTATAAGTGTTAGGATATTTAGACACTTAGGAGTTACTTAAGATTTACTTGGTCTAATATGTCATTAGGTAAAAGTGTGTTTCTTACTGTGTTTCTTAGTGTGTTTCTTTAGTATGCATTAGTATGCATTTGTAGTTAGGAAATCTGACAGACATGATATGTTCCCGACATAGAGTGATCCGACCGTTCATACTCTCCTCAATCTTAACGGCCATTGATCTGTGGATTAACACCCGATTGGTCCATGATGTCTATTTAAAGAGCATGGAGGGTCATTTGTCGATGATCAGTTGTGAGAAAATCTCTTGTAAAATCTCTCTGTAATCTTTTTCTTTGCATTAATAAGCTGATCCAAGTGGCCACGTTGGCTGGGGCCGTGGATGTTTCCCCGTAGGGGTTTTACCACATGAAAACATCTGTGTGTTGATCTTTGATCTGGTTATGTGAGTGGTTATTGAAGGTGTTCATCCTCTTTTGGAATACGTCTGTTGTTGAACATGGTATCAGATCCTATTTGAAGACTCATTCCTGTTGAAGATCGAGATCGTGAAGCTGAGTTGCCTCATCTACACTTTTTGTCATTTCCACACATTTATGGGCTAAGAGGACTGTTCCATTGTGTGCGGAACACTCGTTTCATTCAGGAACATTTTTTGTTTCACTCGAAAAGGTTTATGTTTGCCCAAGATATGGCCATTACAGTCAGATCCGGAGGTATAAAACCTGAATACACATTTTTTTAATTTTTGCAAAGTTTTATTTTGATTTTATTTCGGTTTGTATTTTTTATTTCCAGGTTGCTACTCTTTTAGATATATGTATTCTCTTTGCCCCGCTCCCTATGCAATCTCGAAAAATCAGAAACAGATAGGAAAAGGTGCATCTTCTGAGTAAGCTAACCGAGATCTAACCCTTGTTGTCATCGAGAAGCAAAATTTTTTTCTTGTGTGGAAAGAGTCTTTTTTGAGCATGCTCTCCAAGGCCGTCTTCAACAACAACAACAACAAAAATCCTCCTTATGAACATTACAATATGTTTTTCTAGACCATTTGGTTAAAACTTGCCTTATTAAGTAGGAGGTCTTGAGTTCAAGTCTCTTTTTTGTTACTTTTTTTGAAAAAGTTCATGCTAAAAATTGTAAAGTGCATTTCACTTCAAGTATAAAAGTGAATCACTATAAGTAGTTTAATATTTTATTTTAGAGTTATTTATTTTGCATGCAACTTTTCTGTTATAAGGTAACTTCATTGTAAAAGTGATCCCCACTTCTCTTTATAAAAGTGGGTCACTTCATAAAGTAGCTTACACTATCATGTGGTTATTTGGTTATCGTTTTTGCCTTTTTTTAAAAAGGGCATAACTCTCACATCCAAAGTCCGTTTTCAGTGCCATTTTTTTTAAAAACCGCATAGCTTTTAGAGATCTTTCCATTCAGGTCATTAGTTTCAGTTTTTAAATCCACATTATCTACATATTTAATATGGCTTCTACAAGTAATGTCTTGCTTACCAGCAACAACTACTTCCAATGGAAATCTCATATGGAAGATTTATTAAGAAGTAAAGGCTTGTACCGGATTACCTTGGGAAAGGAAACAACACCCACTGATGATGATAAGAAATCTAAATGGGATAATAGGAATGACGAAGCATGTGGAATAATCAAAATGTCCATCTCTCCTGATTTAAGGTACCACCTTCAAGGAATTTATGACCCCGAAAAATCTTGGAACACGATTGAATCTGTGTTTGGTAAACTCAATATTATTCAAGAACAACATTTAGAAAATCAAATACTGACCTTGAGTCCAAGTGATTTATCTTGCCTTGGAGACTATCTATCTAAGTTTAAAACACTCAAAATTTTATGTGAAGAATGTAAGATAAAAATGGAGGAAGAGCGTTGCATATATCTTATTCTTTCTAAGCTAGGTAGTGCATATTCTGTGTTTGTATCTACCTT
>ML785116.1:2024884-2061245 GCA_009831015.1 Picea engelmannii | reverse complement strand
TGGGGGGAGAGATATAGGAAGTGGGAAACAAGGAGAGAGGCGAAGAGGGTGAAAATATATAGAGAGAGAGGCGAAGATATAGAGAGGGAGGGAGGGAGAGAGGAAGAGAGAGGGGGGAAGAGAGAGATAGATAGAGAGAGAGAGAGAGAGAGAGAGAGATTTTGTGGGTAGGAGAGATATTTTTTGTTAACATGAATGCACACACATTTTTTCTCCTAATAACGTGTGTGTTCTTTCGGAACACGTGTGTGTTCCTAAAGAAGGCATGTGTTCTTTCAAATTCATTTTTTTTCAGGGTAGGAGTGCCAACTCTAGCATGAGTGTTTGGTAATTTTGTCACATACCCACTATGGCAAAAATAAAATTTTCACTCTTCCTCAAGGGATAGAATCCCTAAATTCCTACGGGGGCCTAGCGTAGGCTATCTCTTCCCTTATCCACCTCCATGTGATCGTTGGTTATGACCACAGGCCAAGCCAAGAGGCGCCTTTCACATTTCGCGACTCAACGATGCAAGAGAGTCAAGTCTTTCAACTCTTCAAACACCGAAACCCGAAATCTTACCTTCGATGAGATCAAGAGCTGCAAATCTCCCCCTGATCCGACGGTCCTGGCCGTATCGAGATTTCGGTAACCAGGGGTTCGAAATGTAGCTACCCAAACCACTGGTCACTCCATTCCTCGAACTCCGATACACGAGTTCTTGTACGAGATCCAACGATTCTCAATGATTTAGATCCAACGGTCCAGATCTTTTCGGAGTTTCATGAACCAGGAGTTCACGATGTAGCGACTCCAAATCTCTTGTCACTCCAATCCCCGAATTCCGATATGGGAATTCGTGTATGAGATCAATGACCCTCGTTGATCTAGATCTGATGGTCACTAACCCTCCTGATATTAAGGGTGTTGAAAGACACTCAATCTTAATCGCGTGTCAAGGTTTCGTATATCGAGATTTCACGACTTGCGAAGATGAGGGGTCTTTCCCTATAGTTTCCCAAATGCCAAAATGTTGAAACTCATTCACACTAAACCGGCTCATCCACAGAGCACATCAGGGTTTCGTATACCAGGATTTCCCGACTTGCAAAGATGAGGGGTCTTGCCCTCTAGTTTCCCGAATGTTGAAACGTCGAAAGTTATTCACACTAAACCGATGGTCCAGATTACTCATGGATCAACGACCACGATCACATCATGATTTCGCGAATCGTGAGTTCATGCGGTCTTACCATTTTTGACCACTCCAATTTGCGAGTCATCGAAATGCTACCTAACTGCCACGTGTCCTATGCCAATGGACGGTTCTAAATACTTCGGGACTTTCAGAACTTTGACGAGTCCTCTCTCCTCTACATGCACTAAGTTAGACCTCGTGTTCCTTTTCTGGATCTAATGGCTATTGGTCCCCTACACTCGATCTGACGGTTTAGATCTATTCTCCTGCGCACTCTTCTCCGGCTATCTGGACGTAGGCTCCAACGATCGAGATTTTCCCTTGCAAATCAACGATTTTCCCTTCAGGACTTTGGGGAAATCCTCACCTCTATTTCCCCGAATTGAACCAATGGTTCAGATCCGATTTCAATCATGGTCTATTTGTCACTCTTGAGCTTTCATATGCTCTGAAACCTCCAAAGGGTTTCTCGACCTCTGCACTCCATGCAGGGTTCTTGCACACAACATTGTGATCCTTCCTGACCTTGTCCAGGACTTAAGGAGTTTTGGGTTTGGTTTGCCTCACAAAGATCTCATGTTGATCCGCACTACCTCTCCTAAGCTTAACAAACTTCATCCTCCAAGGGACTCTAAACAATTAGGAGGGTTGGCATGCGTACATGAAACTGTGTCTGGGGTCGACGAACACACAGTTCGTGACTCTGGCTTATGCCTCCATAGGAAACAAGCATTTACGAGTATAAAATCATCTCCTAACCATATAATTTCTTACTATCCTAGTTATACAATCAAGCAGAAATAGGGGAGATACAGTATATCCATTAAGAAATATGGACAATTCCTGAAACATACATAGTATAACCAATTCATACACAGTTACGACTAAATTACACAGGGTAGGAAATCGCTTATCTATTACAGGTTGTCACCAACCAATTGACTATGGGTGTTCTTCCTTCCACCCGACCATAGGCATAGAGGCATTCATTCTTAGCACTCTGGCCACCCCCGTGCCAAGCCATGATATCACCAGGGAATTCTCACACTTCTCGAGGGTTCTTCCTCCGTTTCCACTTATGTTTGGGTTCTGTTCTTTATAACTCAGAGAAATCTCTCTTGGTTATGACCTCGGCGAGGTTTCTCAGATGCTCCTCAACATCAATCCCATGGCCTTCAGTTCGTGACTCACTGGAGAGCTCTGCACATCTCCCTTGCAAGATTACGCTCTTTTTGTCTAGTGTCTCCTCTCCCATGTGTATCCCTTTTACCTTGGAAGGTTTGCCAACCTATCATGTTACTTTTGTCAGAAGGAAGCTTAGGTCTACAGGTCCCTGCGGTACTTTGGGCTGATAGCCCATGTTTCCATTCATGGGGGTGGTTGATAATTCAACCACCGATCCTTTCTTCATTAACTGATTTCTCTCCTTGGGATCTGAAGGAGGTTGTCATCCTCATCAAGGGAAATTTGGGGTTATTTGTCATAATCCCTCTCTTATAGTTTTCACATTCTTCCTCTAGTGATATCATGGCCAGTACTTTCAAGGCTTCACCCCCACATTTAGTTATTTGGCAACTCAATCAATAATACATTTACATTGTCCTCGTGCCTTAGCATGGTAATTCCTATTTTATGATTAATTACAAATTGGTGGAAACAGGGTGTTAGAATTCCCTCCCCCTTAAAGGAACACCGTCCTCGGTGTTCTTTCTCAAAAACATCTGTCATGCCTTTCTCATTCAGCCACTTCAGAAGTCTTGACCTTCATCCTCGGTCAGGTCTTCTTTCAGGATCTTAGTCTTTGTCATCTACCTTCAATAATTCTTGGACAACAAGCACATTAATCACAATTTTGTGCGAAAACATCTTACTGGTGTTCAAAATTCAAAAGGAAATTTTCATAATCTTAGCACAATACTTATCTGTGCAGTTTGTGGATCTGTATCCACATGGTATTTTTTTTATCCATGCTCATCGCTTTCCTTGATGTACCCATTGGGTGCATGATTCCAATTCAATAGTTCACAAGAGCTATCATGATTTCATCTTCCTTTCCAAGGTTTTATTTTTTTTCGCACGGGAAACTACCAACTGTGTGCATGATCCCAATAGTTTATAAGAATTATTAAGGTCTCCTCTTCCTTGTAGTCACTCACCCTCTAGGCCTAGGCTCAAGCATCCCCTTTATTGTTATACAATCCCTCGGGCGATCCATCTTTCCCTGCCAAGGTTTTCTCGCATAGGAAAATTTTAGAGACTCTATCGAGTCTTACAGTCGAGGCGTCCCTCAGACTTGCTCTATCGAGGCATACCTCTGGCTTGTGTTCCCTCAACACAATAATTTTCAGGCGATCATGGTTTATCATCGGGTTTTCATGGCTCAGCAGTAGCCTTTTTTCATCATCTTCAGCTTTTACAGCCTTCATCTATTCCTTCTGGGCAAATCTTTTCTCCTCACCTATGTCACAAGTATGCAACATTCGTGAGACATCATTATAAATTCCAACTTTTAGAATTTTTATTGCAAATCTGTCACCCACAGATTTTCCAATCTCTTGGTTTATTTTCAGATATGTTATGTACAAAACCAGATTCACAATTATGGGACTTTCCTTCCCATAACATTTTAGCTCAGCAGGAAATCGGTCTTCCTTATGGGCTTACAACATTGCCATATCCAATACTTTTTCTTCCTGCAATAATTCCTCAGCTAATCAAATTGTTAGTTCTCATGCACATACATTTTTATCGCACCTTTTCAACTTCATCACAACAATTTCAGAATTGTGCATACTAACAATCAAATTCACTTTCTCAAAAGGAAATACCATTCCTCGTAGTTTGGCTCAGCAGGAAATTGGTCTTTCCTATGGGCTTACCTCACTGCCATATCCATGACTCTTTGCTTCCTGCAATTCATTCTTTCCACAACCAAACAAGTTGTTAGTCTCATCTCAACATACCAAACTTTTCAAAACGTAATTCAACATTTCAAAGGGTTTTAACAAATGTCCCAATATCCATGGCCACATTCATACCCAAATGCACTCTTGCATTGATTTCAAGTTTGTCACACTTTATGACAGGTTATTGGTCATGGGGTGTTGGAATTTAACCAACCTTTTCCTGATATGGTTTATTTGTTTTCTTTCAGCCTTACAATAGGACCATGCTTCCTTCTATAGGCCGATCACGACCCCAAATCGGTATACTAGAACTCAAAGTTTCACATGAATTCTTTTAAGTACTCCTTGATTGGTCAATGCATTCATGACATATCGATTCATGAATTCTCCCAATGGTTACAAACAGTGTTTTCTACCAGAGGTTCATACCTCCATTATTCAGGTTCTCCTTCCCGAATCATACCTTACTTGGATATCCAAGGCATACAACTGCCTTTCAAAGTTCATGCATAACACTAAGACAATAAAATATTTCAGAAGGGGTTCTTACCAAATCCCTTCATACCTTGTGCCACATAGGCACAAATATCTTTATACTGGTTCTTGGCTGCAAGAACTCTCTTTCTGATCTCTACCTCATCAACAGTGCTTTAGCGGGATTTTCACAGTCTTGTCAACAATCTTTTGACCGCAGCCTCCCCATGGTCACCCTCTACATGAGGTTGTTCATTATTGGCAATTGTCTTTCTCAACAATTCCAATCTTATTTCTTTCTACACATGACATACACCATAGGCACATTAGTCGTCATGTAAATTAAAATGAAAGTACCATAGCATTTAAATTAATAAAATATTTTCAGACATGTCCCAACATATCTGTATGTATTTCATCACACTATCCTTAATGTTTTCATGAGTGCAACACAACAGTTCTCAATCATTTTCAAAGTATTACAACCATCATCACTATGGTGTCAAAACATTTCCGTTCATCAATGTAATAGCTTTCTCATCCCATAGAAAACATAATGCATAGCAAGGAAAGAATTGAGGGCTCTCCCCTTCTTCAAATTCTTTCTACATCACCTGGGGCTTTTCAGCCCAATTGAGTTATCTCTAAGGTCTCACTGCCTTTTCTTAATCATGGCCTCAACCAAGACTAAGTAGTTAAACGTACTCATTTATTCATTTAATCATACTCAAGGGGTTTACTTGCCTTTTAGCAACTATACCAGTTTCCACAACAGTTATTTTAATCCTATGGATCTGTTAAACAATTTAGGGTTCTTAGGGTGAGGAAAGTGTTGCTCCTTTACTTATGCACTCTATTTTATTTTTTTTATATTGTGATCTTTCTGCTCTTTTCCTGAGTATCCCTAGGTTATGCTCATCCTAAATCTTAGGATACATCAACATGCTTTAGTAGCAACCCTTTGTTCATAATGGATCATAGACCTGTGCATCCTGCTCATCATTATTCGGCCCTCAAAGTGGTTATCATTCAGTTGTTATTATTCTATTAATTACATGATACTTTAAAAATGTAGTCCAGGATTCTTATATATAGACATGCTTTGCAGCCCATTGTCCTACCTTCAACAATTATTCGGGTTGTGACTATGTTCGTCTAACAAAGTCCTTATATAGTTCCTCCACTGGGAACTCCTTCGGTATGCAACTTCCTTGTTGCATATCCATCACTATCTGTGATGGCCTCAAGCTCGAATTAGCTCTGGCTTGTTAATAACCATTCTTTAAGGGACATAGACATACCTTTCTGGTATGTATTCCAGATTATGCATCAACACATGTTCTAGGTTTTTTCTAACTTACATCCACGATCTACTTAGCTATACTCATAATCGTAAGCCTGTGTGCAGTTGCCATAGGTATATTTTACAACCCACATGCATCTTTACTGTTAAGATTAGTCAATTCGGATTCATTCACAATCCTTCTCATGTGATGCTCAAAGGCATAATCATTTGTCTCTTATTATGACAAGAGAGAATCGTTGCTCATTTACCCTTTCATCTAATTATATTGGTACTTCCTGAGAAAATGGAATACATTCCCCTCAGGCTATTATTTGGAACAAAACTTTCATGACTCCACAGAATGGAGTCATCTATGCCTCCATAGTATTCATTTAATCTGGACAAGAGAAATACTTGCTTCACGTTTCACTCATCAGGGCAATCATATTGGGCCTCTAGTATACTTATACTCTTACATCATACATGTACATTACTTGCATGTTTAATATCATTCATACCTTACCGATATTAATATCAGGCTTCCTATTATGAAGCTTCACAATGCATTAAACTCATGCACTCAAGTACAATTGAACACAGCTAAGTATTCATCACACTAGTTCATGCCTTCTCCTCACATGACCATCGGTGGTGACCACGATCCGAACTAAAAGGTGCTTCGCATTTCCCAATTTCGGGATTCCTATTGCAAGGAACTCTGGTTCCTTGATACCCGAAATCCAAAAACCTGAAAGACCGAGGCTAAGGTTTTCTTGGCTCTTTTATTCACATGACCCTTTGCTCGGAACCTGGGGTCAACTCCTAGACACGCGTCGGGATCTCGTGTTTTGGCGAATCCGTGGACAATGATCCACCATTTCCCAAACTTCTGATCCACGAGGGTCTGGAAACCTGGATCCCACAGTCCATATCTCTCTGCCAATCAATGGTCTTGATCAAATCCCAACTTTCCACCTTTCGGAATTCTGGCAGAGTCTTCACCTCCTAACTCTCGATTTTGAATCCCCAAAATCTGTATGCGTCAGATCAATGATCCATCGCCTGTCTCGATCCAACGAATTAGGTTGGATGTCGGGATTTCATGACATGCGAGTTCTCAAAACTCTACCCATTGAATTCTAAACCTCTGACTCTCAAAGATCCGATTACACCGGATCTATGGTTCAGGTCATCCGCTAATCAACGACCCTGATTGAATCAATGATTTACCTTGCGCGACTTTGGGAAAGTCTTCACTTCTATTTTCCCAATAGACGAAACCTCGAAGCTCTAGATCAACGACACTCGTTGATTCCAATCTAACGGATACTATTCCTCCTGAGTTTGTGAGTGATGAGAGGTTATCATCCTTATCTTCTCCACTGATCTACTAGATCTAATGGTTCATAGAATTTCAGTATTCCTCCCTCCGAGAATTCCACCGTTCGTTCAGATTTTCAATGACTTCCAGCCATGAACTTGGCATCAACTCTTATGGAATCAACCTCTATGTTCAACCTCCAGAGATTTCAAACTTTAACACAAGCTTGTTTCTATATGCACTCCTTTTGGTCTATATGCACACTCGGCATACGAAATTTTCCCACTATCTTTTCTGAGCTTTTAAGTTACTTACGGGACTAATCACATAGTCATAACTCATACGGATGTTACCCTCTCTTTATGGGAACAACCAACAAAGGTCACTCTTGGGAATTAGAAATAGTCCCAAAGGACTCCTCTTAATCTTGTTTAAACAGATTATCCTTGTTGTCGATTCTAACCATTATAGGTCAGATAATCTGACCCTACATATTTTATTCAGTCCTCTCAATCATGAGGAGTTATATGCTCAGGGTTTAGTCTTTTAATAATATAGTAATTATAACTTTCTAAGGATCCTACCAATCCTTACCATATTTCCTAAATCATGAAGGACTTCTTCCTGAGGATCTTAATTCTTACCTAACCAGCCATGTTAATTGCAAGAGACTCTACCTACTTTAGTAGGTAGCCATTGTCACACTATAATAGAAGAAATCAGTTCATGTCCCTTTTCTGGATCGTGTAGCTTCATAGAACAATTTATTCCACCTCTGTTATTCATACTCAGGTCTTATCAGTAATATTGATCAGTGCATCCCTACTCCTATAAGAGTAGTTATCATTTTGACAAAGGAATGATATAATTCCTTTGCTGGAATTCCGTAGAAATTCCCAAATTACAATTTCATTCTGCAGTCCTTCTCCTTAAAGAGAAAATGCAGATAACAATATCTCCTCACGTGACTCGTACATGAGCCCAAGTAGGCCAAGTGTTGTAACCATGCTTTGATACCAATTTGTCACATACCCACTACGGAAAAAAAAAAACTTCCACTCTTCCTCAAGGGATAGAATCCATGAATTCCTACGGGGGCCTAGCACAGGATAGATCTTCCCTTATCCACCTCCATGTGACCATTGGTTATGACCACAAGCCAAGCCAAGAGGCGCCTTTCACATTTCGCGACTCATCGATGCAAGAGAGTCAAGACTTTTGACTCTTCAAACCCCGAAACCCGAAATCTTACCTTCGATGAGATTGACGGCTGTGAATCTCCCCCTGATCCGACGGTCCTGGCCGTATCAGGATTTCGGTAACCGAGAGTTCGAAATGCAGCGACACAAACCACTGGTCACTCCATTCCCCAAACTACGATATGCAAGTTCTTGTACGAGATCCAACGATCCTCAATGATTTGGATCCAACGGTCCAGATCTTTTCAGAGTTTTGTGACCTAGGAGTTCACGATGCAGTGACTCCAAATCTCTTGTCACTCCAGTCCCTGAATTCCGATATGGGAATTTGTGTATGAGATCAACGACCCTTGTTGATCTGGATCTGATGGTCTCTATCCCTCCTAAGCTTAAGGGTGTTGAAAGACAATCAGTCTTAATCATGCGTCGGGTTTCATATATTGGGATTTCATGACTTGTGAAGACGAGGGGTCTTGCCCTCTGGTTTCCCAGATGCCGAAACACCGAAACTTATTCACACTAAATCGGCTCATCCACAGAGCACATCGGGGTTTCGTATACCGGGATTTCACGACTTGCGAAGATGAGGGGTCTTGCCCTCTGGTTTCCTGGATGTCGAAACGCAGAAAGTTATTCACACTAAACCGATGGTCCAGATCACTCATGGATCAACTACCATGATCACGTCGTGATTTCGCGAATCATGAGTTCGTGTGGTCTTACCCTTTGACCACTCTAAGTTGCAAGTCAGCGAAATGCTACCCAACTTCCATGTGTCCTGTGCCGATGGACAGTTTCGAATACTTCGAGACTTTCACGACTTTGACAAGTCGTCTCTCCCCTGCATGCACCAGGTTAAACCTCGTGTACCATTTCTAGATCTGACGGCTATCAGTCCCCTGTGCTCAATCTGACGGTTAAAATCTATTCTCCTATGCACTCTTCTCCGACTGTCTAGATGTAGGCTCCAACGGTCCAGATTTTCCCCTGCGAATTGGCGATTTTCCCTTCAGGACTTTGGGGAAATCCTCACCTCTATTTCCTCGAATTGAACCAATGATTCGGATCCAATTTCGATCATGGTCTATTTGTCACTCTTGAGCTTTCATACACTCTGAAACCTCCAAAGGGTTTCTCGACCTCTGCACTCCATGCAGGGTTCTTGCACACAACGGTGCGATCCTTCCTGAGCTTGTCCAGGACTTAAGGAGTTCTGGGTTCGGTTTGCCTCACAGAGAGCATGTGTCGATCTGCACTACCTCTCCTGAGCTTAACAAACTTCGTCCTCCAAGGGACTCTAAACAATTAGAAGGTTTTCCATGCGTACATGAAATTGTGTCCGGGGTCGACGAACACACAGTTTGTGACTCTGGCTTATGCCTCCACAGAACACAAGCATTTACAAGTATAAATTCATCTCCTAACCATATAATTTATTACTGGCCTAGTTATACAATCAAGCAGAAATAGGGGAGATACAGTATATCCATTAAGAAATATGCACAATTCCTGAAACATACACAGTATAACCAATTCATACACAGTTACGGCTAAATTACACAGGGTAGGAAATCGTTTATCTATTACAGGTTGCCGCGAACCAACGGATTGTGGGTGTTCATCCTTCCACCTGACCATAGGCACAGAGGCATTCATTCTTAGCACTCTGGCCACCCCCGTGCCAATCCATGATATCACCAGGGAATTCTCGCACTTCTCGAGTGGTCTTCCTCCGTTTTTTCTTCTGTTTGGGTCTTGTTCTCTGTAACTCAGAGATTTCTCTCTCGATTATGGCGTCGGCGAGGTTTCTCAGATGCTCCTTAGCATCAATCTCGTGGCCTTCATTTCGTGACTCGCTGGAGAGCTCCGTACATCTCCCTTGCGAGCTTACGCTCTTTTTGTCTAGTGTGTCCTCTCCCGTGTGTATCCCTCTTACCTTGGAAGGTTTGCCGACCTATCCTGTTCCTTCTGTAAGAAGGAAGCTCAGGTTTGTAGGTCTCTGCGGTACTTCGGGCTGACAATCCATGTTTCCATTCATGGGGGTGGTTGATAATTCAACCACTGGTCCTTTCTTCATTAATTGATTTCTCTCTTTGGGATCCGAAGGAGGTTTTCATCCTCATCAAGGGAAATTTGGGGTTATTTGTCATAATGAACTCTCTATTATAGTTTTCACATTCTTACTCTAGTGATATCATGGCCAGTACTTTCAAGGCTTCACCCCCACAGTTAGTTATTTGGAAACTCAGTCAATAATACATTTACATTGTCCTCATGCCTTAGCATGGTAATTCATATTTTATGATTAATTACAAATTGGGGGAAACAGGGTGTTACAAAGTTGGCTACCTCAGATTTAGGTTCGAGATGAAAAATATAGTGGTTTGGTCTGCAAATACATGAAAACCTCCATTTTTATGAAAACCTCTCAATATATGTATCTTTGATATTATTTATCTGTAGGCCAAACAAATGCATTATCAATGAAACTACAAACACAGATAGATTAAGCTATGTATATTTCAAATATATAATATTTAAAATGAAATATTGTTTACTATTTTTAATCTACTTTTGTCTTACATTTATTAGAATCCTAAAATATATACCTCTTTTATTTTTGTTATAAATTTTAATCAGCTTAACCATTTTTTAAATACTTTGTACCCAAATTGTTTGATAATGTTAAGACTCTCGTAGCCTAAACTAATGAAAGATGTAATTTCATGGATACATTGATTTTCATATATATATATATATATATATATATATATATATATATATATCACACGTGGACTAAGAGACATATACCTTATATTTTGCTTGAAAAATAACATACCGCTATTAGAAAAACTCAAATTTCACTTAGTTACTCACAATTTCTATAAATAAAAATCATATATTCTGAAATCTAAGACCATCATTAACTTGCACATGCCCTATAATTCATATTTCTTCACATATGCTCCTAATTTAGTGTTTTTGTTGATTAAATATAGATACTAAGCTAGTAGTGTACAACCACTACACCTAATCCTCTTAGAGGCCTTTAAAGCACCAAGGAATCGTTCTTGATTATCCTTCCAAACACATTAGCTAGTTGTCATTGGTTCTTGCTTAGATTATAACAATGATTTTTATTTAATTTCCTACATCTAACCATATATCTATTTATGTCCAATTTCTAAGGTTTGTGGTACTAACTAGATTATTTTTTTTAAATAATTTAGAATGATCAATTTTCTTTTTTATCATTTAATATGGAAGAATTAATACATAACATAAAATTAAATAATTAAAAAAATTACACCTCAAAAAAATTGATCTTCCTTGGTACTTGATAATTTCCCATTTTAAATGAATTTAAATTGGTTTATTTATTTTTAAATGATGTCACATATGTACATGACAATATCTATGTCATATTAAACTATAAAACATCTTGATATGCTAGATGTAAAAAAACCCAAATTTAAATTAAAATCCTTAAAACTTTATATAAAAAGAAAAGTATTGGACCTTAAAAGGTAAATTATGCATTTTAATATGTGGGTCTAATGGTTAAGAACATGTGTTTTTTCCTAAGAGGTCATGAGTTTAGATCCAAAGGAAGGTAAGGTATGTATACCTCAGTAGACTTTAACACTCAAATGGTTGCATGAAGAGAGTCCCTTGTCCCACAAACAAGAGGGGTCTCATACACCAATTTGGTGTGCTTGGCCAGCCTTACATAGATACCCAAAAAACAACAAACCCAATGATACATATTACATATGACAATAAAGATTATCCCTCGGAAAACATAAATTCCAAGATGGCTTACGAGTGGCCAGCCTTACATAGATACCCAAAGAACAAAACCCAGTTATACATATTACATATGACAATCAAAAGTAAACACTTTCTTCATCTTTTTGCCCCTCTTCAATAGGGGAAGATTACGTCCTTCGACTTCTCTGATTCTTGTTCCTTGTGGGCTTCATAAGTCAAATTTTGAGAACATTGATTGTTGGAAGCCATTAAGAGATTTACCACTTCCAGATTTTTAGTTAAATTCTGAATTTTGTTAATTTCTATCGCCACGGAATCGATTCTAATTCTCATTCTCATAATATTGGCAGTATGGGAAATTCTCATTCTCATAATATTGGCAGTATGGGAAGAAATAACCTAAAACAACTATGAAATATTTGAGGTTATCACTAATAATGCATCGTTGTTACCTGAAGATATCTCCACATGTCTATGGAGAGCTCTGCTAAATTATTTGACAATCTCATTATCCATTGTTGAGTAGAAAAGATACTCAAAAATGACCCTAAACCAAAGAAAAATATCCAACAATAGAAACGGAAAATAAACTCATAACTGCAAACAGGAGAACCAAAAGGTGGAACTAGAATTGACCTAGAAAATAGTATTCACCCATTGTTACTATATTCACTAAATTCCCTAAATTATCAAAGGTGAACCTTGTTCTAATTGTGAGAAGAAAAATATCAAAAGGAATTAGATTCCTTTTAGAGAATTCAAAGTGAAAAAGCCAAATTTTCTGTCCTTTTCTTGTCAAATTTTATTGTCCTTGGTCAACAATACAATACCATTCAGACAAGATCAAAAGCTTCCGATGCCAGAGGCTGCCGGCATTAAATAAATTGATGTCCTTCTGTCGTTTGCATTTAGCAAGCTGTATGCCAATACTATTTAACCATGAGACCAAGTCTGCACAACTGCAATTGCAATGGTCTGTAGGAAGACAAATTGAACAGAATGACGGTAACATATACATCTATTTTCCACCGACTGTTTAAATGATCTAAAGATGTATCGACATACAGATGCGCCATGCACTTACACTGCACAATGGAAGTTCACACGTACATTCCTTTCAACAGATTATAATAAGTTTGCTGTACTCAGTATTACTGCTCAAAACCCAACCAATCATGGTAGGTGATCTGCTTGTTGGTAAGTGATTTCCTTTGGCGTTTGATGATGGTTTTTTCTTTCTACTAAAATTTTGTTTAGAAGTATTAACTTTGATTTTCACAGGTACGAACATGAAACTCTAAAGAAAAAATTCCACTTTCTTTATCTTCAAAAGTGTTTGTTATGAACAAAGAGAAGATATAACTATGGAGAGTCATGGGGTCTTCTTTATCTCTAGTAATAACTAATATTTTTATGAAACATTTTCAGACTTTAACCTTAAACAACTTCCATCTCAAGTGTTGGTTTATAGCATCATGACCATGTTGCTTTGATCCCTTTCTTCAAACGTCTTAATATTATTTCCCCCCGTATCCAATTCATTATGGAAAATACTCCATGATGGCTCCCTCACCTCCAAGTTTATAGGAAAAAGAATCACACTCATAGAGTTTCATGTAATTTCCCATCACCATCTTGCTCAAAAATATATGGTGCTAAAAACTGTGATGACTCCTAAACTCGGCTCCTCAATTCCTATAGAAAGAAAAATATCACCTAACCAAGGCCCTCATATCAAGTGGACACCATCAACAAAGCCCTCAATTCCTATAGAAAGAAAAATCTTACCTAAACAAGGCATTGATGTCCAATGGACACCATCAACAAAGCCCTCAATTCCTATAGAAAGAAAAACCTCACCTAACCAAGGCCCTTATGTCAAGTGGACACCATCAAGAAATATTTATGCTTTGCACTTGATCCTAAATCCATCAAGAGGTGATCCTAAATAGAAAGTTCTTTCACCTCTTCCCCACCCCTATCTCTCATCTCTCTACCTTACATCGAGAGCATTACTAGTCATGTATCCAAAATTTACCTAAAAACAATATCAAAACCTTATTCAAATGTTGTAAAACCCTCAAACATTTATTTGGAACCGAAAGGACAAACCTGATCCTATGCTTGGCCATGAGTCTACCAATTTCCTTGCTAATGTAGTAAATCATAGATTGGTCAAACATCATTTATATCTTATATTAAAGAGCATATAGTTGACACTACCCACAATTATATCACGGATCTTTTATATCAAATACCTAATTTGTTTTGATTTAAAGAAAAAAAATGGGATTTCATCCAATTTATATCACTTGATTTGGATGAAAAATGTCAAAACTTTTAGAAGTTTTTACACTACCAAATTTATATATTTTTGATGAAATATTATATATTTAAAATAACTTTTCAAAACTATTTTATCTTATTAATGATTGTTAATGCATTTCTAGTAAATTTGATGGCTTAAATATATGTCACCATATAACTAATCAAAACTCAACACACAACATTTATTGATAATAAATAACGTAAATAATTGAGATATTCTTTATACAATAATATTACAATTGACATATAACTAATCAAAACACAACACTCAACATTTATTGATAATAAACAAGGTTGCATGGCAGCAGAGTCCCTGCAAGGTTGGGATGTGAGTAAATGCGACCTAGTACAGACACGTGACTAGAAAGTTGAAATACATTGAAATACTTTTATACATAGGAAATATGTACTTTTGTAATGGATCGCGGGTTGTTGAACTGACGATATACAAAAAACATCGATAATTCTGTGATACAGAAATTGGGCCTCTGATGTTCTCTACGATACAAAAATCGAGGAGTGGAGTTGCGGACTATAGAAATTCATCACAAATAAAAAAATTATACATACGAAATGTGTACTTGTATAAAGTAGATATTTAGTTTTATACATACAAAATTTCTACTTTTATAAAGTATGGGGAAGAGATTTTATAGCAGATGCAGAGAGCCCTCACTGCATACTTAGCGAGTTTTTGGATCGCAGATTCTCAGGCTGGCGTGTTCAAAATTGGGCCTCTGATGTTCTATGGACTACAAATAGCACCGACAGTTCCGCGATATACAAAATCGCAGGGGGAGTTTAGTTTGTTTTAAAACTAAGGATTTTCTTGGATAGAAAGATATAGCATTGCCGAATTAGTTTTCTTTGTAAACATTTTATAGAGCATGCAAGGAGCGGTCATTCCATACTTCGCCATTTTTTGGATCACAGACATTGTTGAATAAGTTTTCTTTGTAATTTATCAAAAATTAATAATGTCTGTTACATGTTTCTAGAAATTGGCAGGTTCAAAATTGAGTCTCTAATGCTCCGTGGCCAACAAATAGCACCGACAGTTCCGCGATATACAAAATGACAGGCGAAGTTGCGGAATATGGAAATTTACAAAAAATTAATGTATGTTATACAATAGAATAGTAATAACGTTTTCCCGAATTAGTTTTCTTTAAAACTAAGGCTTTTCTTGGACAAAAAAGATATAGCATTGTCGAATTAGTTTTCTTTGTACACGTTTTATAGAGCATGTAGGGAGGGGTCATTCCATACTTTGCCATTTTTTGGATCGCAGGTTCTCGAGCTGGTGGTTTCAAAAATGGGTCTATGTTGTTTCGTGCCCTACAAACAACTTCGAGAGTTTCGCGATATACAAATTGAGAAGTGGTGTTGCGAACTATACAATATAAACTTATTATAAAATGAATAATGTATGTTACATATCTCTGAAAATTGCATCAACGTCGTTGAAGACCAAAAAATTAGCATACAATAGGAGACACGAAATGTAGCATATCCGAATTAGTTTTATTTGGAACAAACAAGAAAGGTTCCTAGAAACCCAAAATTTAGTATACAATAAGGGCATTGTCGAATCAGTTTTCTTTCGAATTTATCAAAAATTAATATTGTCTGTTACATGTTTCTGAAAATTTAAATGCGTTTGTCATATAGAATGGGATTGGGGCTCCGAGAGACCATAAAAATAAATAAGTACAAGAATTAGGAACATTGAAAGAAGTGCGCGATGGTAGAGAGGAAGACTTGAAAAGAAGAAATTGGAAGTTAAGAGTGTTTGGTTACAATTTTCTATTGAAAGAGGACATAAGTGGATTGATAAATAAGAGAAGATGACAACATAGACTTAAACTGGATTGATAAACAAAACAAGATGGCAGTATAAACTTACTATGAATCCGATGCGTTTTTGTTGATGTAGTCGATGGGCATTGTAGTCCTGTTGATCGGTTCTTTCCCTTCCTGGGCGAGGTCATCCATTCTCTCTTGGAACCATTCTTCAATGTATCTTTTCATGGGGGCTGTGTTGGTTTCATCCCGGATTTCTATTTCGTAAAGTTCATTTTCTAATTTCCTTAGATCCATTGAAATACTATGTAGAGTTTGTTCAATTTCTTGATTGTGTGAGGCATAGTCCAGTACCCAACGCTCGTGCTCATCTAGACGATGTTCAAGTATGCTGTAAAACTTTTCGAAAGACAACCCCTTTAAAATATCAACTTGTTCCTTGAAGACTTCTTTGGTGACTGACAAGGATTTGAGAATTAAGTTAGGATCTTGAACCTCGTTGGTAGTTCCAGCTAAGTCCAGCTAGAGCAGTCTTGTGAATAAATCTTCCTTTTATGATATGACTTGTTTACATGACTTGACAATGAGTTGCAGGTTGTCAACTTTCTTTTTCCAGCATGCTTTTACTTTTTTGGTGCACTTTGGCGAGGGGATTTTCTCCTGTCTTCTTTTTAGTTCCGATGTGTTGTCGACATATTTGGAAAAAGGGGCCAGTACCTCATCATAGAAAATATGTTCATTTTTTAAATTCGTCTCCAATTGTTCCAACAAATCATTGGCATTCTTTCCGAAGGAAACTAAATTTTGCGATGTTTCACATGCTTCAGTAACTACCTGCATTCTTTTGTTGATGTTATTCTCTACAAGGCCTCTAGAGCATGCAAGGAGGGTAGATTATACTTTCATCTTCGTTGTAGTGGTAGGAGGCACGATTTTTTCCAAAGGACTGGAAAATTCTGGAGTTACAAGGAAAGCCTACTCAAATTCGCTGAGGCGCTATTTCATATTGGCATTTTCTGTCTCAATTCCTCGAATGGAATCACGAAGAATTTCACCGGTTCCCTGGTGAAATTGGCAAATTTGGGATGGAAGCATTTCACTAAAGTTAATCTTTGCACGAGATTTGGCTTTCCTATTTGTTACATCTCTCTTTTCAATGACTAGAATTTTAGATTGGCTATCAAAAATAGCACTATGGATTACGAAGGATTCAACTATGTCAAAAAGTTCGATGTCTGATATTTTCACCGCAGATGACCCAATTTTTTGCATGTGCTCAGTTTCAATTTCAAGTTGCAGTTTTCCACTTTCAATTTGGGGTTCCTCCGCCTACCTTGCATTGTTTTTTCTCTTCTTCATTAGTGGAATTTTGTGAGAACTTTCAATATTTATGCAAGGAGGGTTCTTATCTCCTCCTTCGTTTGAAGATTTCTGGGTTGCTTTCTTACTGGGGTGGACCATCGAAGTGATGCTTCGTGATGTTGTGCTCTTGGAAGTGTTGGCGGGGAACTGGGTAGTCTTCTCACCGTATACTTTTCCAAGTTGTCTGTACAATTCAATGGCACTTTGCAATCTCTCTCTTTCGCAATCGACAAAAGCAGGATTTTTGTCGACATTGTTCATGTCTTGGGACAGGTGTGTATGGATAAAAGAGGTGTTAAATCCAACACCCAGTAAATGTTCTCGAAAAATGTCATTAGGGTCGAACCCTTTTAGCCTTTCATTGTATGTTAGGTTTATTTTCTTGAAATGGGCACAAACTTGTCAATCTTGTTGATTTTTCTGCACACAAAGTCTCCGACTTTCTAGGGTAGAGGAATGAACTATTTTGTTTTTCTTGTCAAGGAAAAAATGCAACCAGTGGTTTTATTGCCTTGCTATTTTTGCAACAAACATCTTGTCCGTGATGTGGCATGGAAGGAAGATAGGATTTTCCTTAGAGCCAAAGACCATGAGGACACTTTGATTTTCCTCTTGCTCAAGTGTTCCCTTCCTGTTCAAAAACATGGTTGCCTGGCCAGACATCCGTAGAGCATCCTTGCCTAACAACAAATCTTTGAAAACTGAGGCAAAGCCATTAAAAACTTCATAAAAGCAATGAGAGGCCTTGTGTCTCCATAGTGCCTCATGCTAGAATGTTACTGGGTCGAATCCACAGTTTATTTTATTGGAAAGAGAAAGTTTTGGAAACAGACAACAATACACAATTGCGAAAATCAAGTAGGATGACATACAAAATTTATTCGATTCTTTGAATCGTGACAAATGAGAGCAGAGCTCAATCGAAATTAGCTTTCCCCAATCGAAAATGTATTTTTCCTTGACTATGAAATACAAAATATAAATAATTATATGGGAAATGCTTGTTGTGGATGCCTGTTACATTATTCTTGTAACCAGCCAAGCAATTTCCCATAATGAATTTCTAAAGGAACTTACTTGTAGCCTTGCGATATCTTCAAGAACTATTGTCAGGTATTCAAGGAAGTCCGCTAATATGTCCAACCTATTATGATGTTTTTCTAGAAACTGTTTGCAGTCTTTTCCTCGGAACATCAATGTTGGGTTCGACAATTTTAACATTTCGCGAAAGAGCCGAGGCGACAAAGAAACAGAAGAATGGTCGCGTAGTGGAATAATTCTTTAGCCTGGAATATATTTTTCGGCGCACCAAGAGACCACCTCCTTAGAGTCAAAAACCTCAAGAATGCAACCTGCACGAGCGATTCCAGAGGTCCAAATCACTTTGTTTTGGGCGAAACGGGATGAATAGTAAAAGTATGCCCTGGACCACTGAAAGCTCTAGTCCTCTTGTGCGAACATATTTACTGTATCTCCACAAAACTGTTGTCGACCTAGTGCCATAAGTCTACAAGAACATTTATTTGTTCCAAACGATGAATGAAATGAAATGTTGGAAGGGATAATATAACCCTGCACAAATTTTGGTCGAAAGCATGTGAATGGGAGATGTCCTCGAGACTTTCATTGATTAATGAAAATTTGGATGGTCATTGCATGATGCATTGTTAACATTAAGAAATACTAATTGCATACATAGAAATGCCAACATGTTGGATATTGCAATGAGTGATTAAGCATTGTAGATTTTTTGAGTGGCCCAACAAGAGGACGCGTGTTGGAGATGAATAATCGGAAGGGAGAAAATAACTCTCCGCACATCTTGGTTTAATGCGTAATAATGGGAGATCTCCTCGAGGTTTTTGATGATTAATGACAATGTTGAGGGTTCCTACATGGTCAGTTGTTAGCATGAAAGGTTTCTAGTCACATAGTAAGAAAGTATGAAGGTCGCGGGAAGGGGAAAAAAGATAGCTACAAAATAGAGTTGCAATGTACAAGCATTGAGGGTGAGGACGCGAGGGTCAAATTGTATGTATCAAAAAAATTTGGGTGCAATACGCATAACAACAAAGAGGATATGGTAGGACAGTCGGAAGCACAAGAAGTTAGTGGGGATGGAAGGCAGCAAGATATACTTTGAAACATTTGTTAGTAATGGTAGAGTGATTGTGCTGGAATTGTAGATTTCGTGAACCCGGCAACAGGAGAATCCAAAACAGGTTGAGAAGTTGTCTGCAAAGGAGGTGAGGTCCGAACCTTCTAATTATATCATTCTGAACATTTGAATGCATAATTTGTAACATGGAAGAGTAGACGATGTCAAAATCCGGTAGTCAATTTGTATATTGCGAAGAGTGAAATCCCAACTGTTTCGTACCTCTCTGTCCAGTTGTCAGTACTAAGAGATAATTTATTATTCAAAATAATTTTTAAGATACCATTAAATAGTTCATAGGGACTAACATCTGTAAACAATGGCAATCTCCACCCTGCCAGTCTTGCATTCCATGTGTCAATTTATATATCGCGGAACTGCGAGCGATGTTTGGAGGACACGAAACAATGGAAGTGCAATGTTGAGTTAGCCACTCCGCAGGTTCGTTAGTCAATTTGTATATTGTGGAATTGTGGGTGCTATTTGTAAGCCATGGAATAATGGAGGTCCAAGTTTGAGCCCTCCTGCCTGAGAACCCGCGATCCAAAATGTCGCTAGATATCGAATGCAGAATTTGTACATGCTCTAAAAAATATCATGGGAATTAGTAAATTCTCTATATGATATCATGTGCATACTTTATAGTCCCATAATACACAAGAAGAAAAAAAAGGGAAAAAGAACGGAGTGGTTAGCAGTGGAATTGTAGATCACGAAAATTTAGAGTGGAATATGTATATAACGGAAAAACATCGAAAGCAACAATGGTCGGTCGGATTCGTTGTCTAATTATATAGATGCAGATTAACATATGTCAAATCGCCAACGTTGGAGCTGCATATTTCGTTAACCGGGAAACAAGAGGATCCAAAACAGGCTGAGAAAGTGTCTGTAAAGGAGGCGAGGCCTAGCCCTTCTAATTGTATCGCTCCGAACTTTGGAATGCATAATCTGTAACATGGAAGAGAGGACGATGTCGAAATCCGATAGTCAATTTGTATATTGCGGAGAGTGCAATCCCAACTGATTCGTACCTATGTGTCCAGTTGTCACTACTAAGAGCTATTTTAGTATTCAAAATAATTTTTTAGATACTGTTATATAGGGAAAAAATAAAAACTAAAATAATTTTTTAGATACTGTTAGATACTTCATAGGGATTAGCATCTGTAAACAATGGAAATCTCCACCCCGCCAGTCCTGCACTCCATCTGTCAATTTCTATATCGTGGAACTGTGAGCGTTGTTTGGAGGACACAGAACAATAGTAGTGCAATGTTGAGTTAGCCAGTCCACAGGTGCACTTATCAATTTGTATATCACGGAACTCGGGGTGTTATTTGTAGGGCACGGAACAATGGAGGCCCAATTTTTAGCCCGCCTGCCCGGCCGAGAACCTGCGATCCAAAATGTTGCTAGGTATGAAATGTGGAACTTGTACATGTTCTATAAAATATCATGTCCATGTTTTTTAGTCCCATAATACATAGGAAGAAAATAAGGGAAAAAGGACGGAGAAGTTCGCAGTGGAATTCTAGATAATACATGGGAAGAAGAGAAGGGAAAAAGAACCAAGTATCTCACAGAAGAACATCTAGTGTTTGCTTATTAATGAAAATGCTTGTGAATTCCTGTTGAGTTCTCACCAATTAACGCATAAAGTGCATATCACGGAAGTATCTTTCGTACCACTGTGTCCACTTGCCACTAGTAAGAACATTGCTTATGTATATGAGGAAGGACGCGAAGTTGTTGGAGATGGAAAGAAGCAACAGATACTTTGAACAAACTTAATGTATACAAGGAACCCGTAGTGGAATTGTAAATCATGGATGCTTTGAGTGCAAAATGTATATAGTGGAACGATAAGAAGCTCATTTCCAAGCGGCATCCTCGCAACGATGGGCATAAAATTGGCTAAGTATGAAAAGGAGCAATGGTCGGTCGGATCCGTCGTGTGAGGATATAGATGGAGATGTTAAGGCATGAATTGCAGATCACGGAAGTATCTTTCGTACCACTGTGTCCACTTGTCACTGGTAAGTCCATTGTTGATGTATGTCAGGAAGGACGTGAAGTTGCTAGGGATGCATATCAACAACAGATACTTTGAATGCATTTAATGTATACAAGGAACCCGTGGTAGAATTGTAGATCGTATATGTTTTCATTGCAAGGTGTATATAGTGGAACAATAAGAAGCTGGGCTTGCAAGCATCGTCCCCACAGCGGCGGGCATAAAATTGGCTAAGTATGGAATGGAATAGCGATCGGTCAGATCCTTCTTGCGAGGATATAGATGGAGATAAAGACATGTCAGCCCTCCGTACATAGAAATATGACTAAGTATAAAATTAGAAAACCATAATGAATAGGAAAAGCAAAATGGTAAAAGAGATAAGTATCTGAGAGTCAGGAAAACCTTTTTTTTTCGTTTATTAATGCCAATGTTTTCGAACCTCTACTAGCTTCTCACTAGCAAAATCATTAAGTGCATATCACTGAAGTTCTTTGCCTGCAACATGTATATGACGAAACAGGGGACATAGGTGCTAGATACCGCGAACCCAGGGTCTAGTTTCCAGATAACTGGCTAAGTATTGGCCAAGATGAAGTTTTGATATCTATTTAAATAGTATTCATACTAGTATCTATCAATGGAGAAAGTTTTCGTATTTATATGAATATTATTAATACTAATATATATTAATTGATTGTTTATGTTTCAAAAGCAAATGATCTCCCAATTTGAAAGATTCTCTTCGGCTCACAAATTTCGTTGAAACCAAGAAAATTTTGACTGCAAGATGTACATAGTGCAACAAGAAACATGAATTTTCATTGTGGTCTCAACGACATAAATTCCTTATCATCTATTCATCTTGTATTTGTTGCAATGACATTAGCAAACAGTGGCTCTCCATAAACATCAATATTTAAATTAAATTAAAGGCAATCAAAATTTGTTGTGACTTTAAGTAATTAAAGCATAAATTGCAAACTATGGAAGTTCTTAGGATGCAATATGTATATGATGGCACACTGGACATATTTGTTTAATACCGCAAACCCAAACATAACTACCTAAGCTTTGTCGAAGAGGAATTTTTCTGTATTTTTTCCAATAGTACTGATATTAGTATCTATGCACAGATATTATCAAATAGAACAACATTCAATTTATCCAACATACTTCATAGGAACATTGCGTCAACAGTTCAACTGCCTTGTTGTAACTCATGAATTCATTCTATTTACGAAACCCAAAGAATGGGAGCAGAACGGGTCCTCCAATTTCTTTCTTTAAATACAGAGCCGACACCACATAAGTATGGCCTATGAAAAAGTATTTTAAATGTAAAATGTAAAGAAAGAACAGACCAGGTTTTATTTAGATTGAAGTAGTGAGCAGCAGAAACAAAATCTTGTCCTTCATGTTTAACGACACAGGGGAAGAAGGTACAAAATACAATTAAAAAAAATACCAGAAATTGAAAAATACTATTAAGAAATAAACCGAAATTATTCTATATTCAAAGAAGATGTGTTACAAAATACAGTTGAGGCTATTTGCGACAACGATTTTGATTTCGCCTGTCGTCGACCAATTAAAGATATGTGTATTGATGAAACTTTTTCACACTTTTCTTGACGTTCAAACTCTTTATTCGTAAAAAACAAGTTGAATATCAATTTTGGGTTTTGTACTTAATCAATGTTGCGAAGTACATCTATCCTAGGTTTTTGAATACCTTGTTTCTTCTAGATATCGCCTGCTTGCAATGGCTTCTTATTCAACATTCCATTCTTGTAAAGTATTAATTTCCTTATGTCGTCAAAAAGTTGGGGTTTAAGGTGTTTTCTTTGCAATGTTCCTGAGAATTCACATTCGAGACAACTTAGAAATGCGATTCAGGCCAATTTCAAAGTGAACGGAGTCGTTTTATGTCACAACAGTTAAGGCGGGGGAAAAAAAATCAAGTATATAGTGAGTGGTATTCTCCCTATACTTGATCATCTGTTTGGTTGAGAAGCCTTCCTAAGGATTTGTATGTGGAACTTATTTTCTTTATTACAGTAAATTGGAAGAAACGTCCAACCTAGATGAAAAATGCAAATCAGTTGAGGTACATAACTTCTTCGAGTAGCTGAGGTGCGACAAGTGCATCAAATGCTGCAGAATGCACCATAATGCATTAGAAAATATATTTCCTCATAGCGGGGGAGGTATGGCGGCCCACAGAAAGGTCTGGAATGTTTGGAGGTGACGCCTAATATGTGGACTCTGCAACTACATCTAGAGGAAACCAAAAAAACTTTGACAAAGAACATGGTTTTCTCTCAAGTCAGTGACTAGAGCCACATGCAAGTCATCAAAGTATGAAATAGAAACTCTTGTAGTGATAATATGTCATTTTATCCACCCATAAAATGAAGACAAATACTTGTGCGATCTCTATAATTTGAAACAGTGGCCAAATCTGTGTTGTTGGAAGAAGCTATATACTTAAATGAAGAACTATCTTGCAGGTGACCTAAAAATCCATTACAATTCCCAACAATAAAACAAAAAAGTTCAACAAACAAATTTTCAGGCATCCTTTTCAACCAACCAAAGCATCGAACACATGGAGAACACCAAACATACTTGTTCCTTTTTTTTCGTCCTCTCTGAGTTTATCTTGTATAACAGAGTTTTTTTTTACTCAAAGTTCATGTCACATAAAACCAGTCTCTCTTCTTTCATCTGGCCCTCGATCGCATCTTTAAGTTGTCTACATGTCCATGACCAGGAACATTAGAACCAAGGCACCCTAAAGTGCAACTCTTTGATGATAGAGAAAAATGGAAATAAGTATTTAAAAGCAAGGTTGGATGGTCTTTCATACATTTTGTGTTGATTCCTCTTAATGACAAATGTTCTCGATAGTTTCAGTTATTAATGCCAATCTTTTTTAATATGTACGTTGAATAGTGACTAGAAGCATGTATTAAAATTCCCATATCTCAGCATATTCTCAAATTTGACATCTAGGATATGCACAATATTAAAGATGGACATGACGTGAAGGCCTATGTAGGTCACACGTTCGTGAACTATGCTGAAGCTTTTAAGAAAACTAAAATTGCACAACCAAAAAAAAAAAAAAAAAAGTATTTTCGCCAATTCAAAATGTAGGCAAAAAGAAATTACCAAATCTCATAATATTCAGTTGTCTATTCATTTTAATGGCACATGTCCTTGAGATTTCCAGTTATTAAAGCCCATCATTTTGAAATGAACAATATTAAAGAGGGACATGACGTGAAGGCCTCTGTGGTTGACACATTCGTGAACTATGATGAAGGCTTTTAAGAAAACTAAAACTGCAGAAACAAAAAAAATAACACTATTTTTCGCAACTTCAAAATGCAGGCAAAAAGAAATTACCAGATCCCATAATATTCCCCTGTCTATTCATTTTAATGGGAAATGTCCTCAATTTTTTCAGTTATTAAAGCCCGTCATTTCGAAATGCACAATATTAAAGAGGGACTTGACATCAAACCCTCTGTGGGCGACACGTTCATGAACTATGTTGGAGCTTTTAAGAAAACTAAAACTGCAGAAGAAAAAAAAAATCACAAATTCAAAATTCTCCAAAAAAGGCGCTTTCATAGGTAAGGAACTTTAGTACTCAATGTTCTTCAAATTCAATGACATTTTTATTATTTGAGTATTTGAAAAAACATCTGACAACCTAGAAGGAAGGTCATATATGATGGACAACTCATTGGCAGAAGCCATAGCGAGAATGGGAATTGAGTATCTAATAACCACGCAACTATGTTGTGTTTGAGTCTTCAGCTTTCCCTGCCTCTTCAAAATCAAAAACAAGGAAGGGTTGAATATTAGCCTATCTATTTATTTTAATGGGAAATGTCCTCGAGCTTTCCAGTTATTAAAGCCCATCTTTTCGAACCTGTCTGGTCGATTCTGAATTTTGAAAGCATATTTAATGTGTATTAGGAAGCGCTGAATGTAGTGGGGATGGAGCCCTTTGTAACAAATGTTACTACTACTTTTCATTTTTTGTAGACGAGCGTATGTAGAGCGTACGTAAAGAAAAGTAATTCGAGAATGCTATTTTTTTTGCACATGAGCCCTTGAAAGTCAAATAGTCTACAAGTCCAATTGCCTATTTGTATATCATGGAACTATCCGTGCTATTTGTAGGACACGAAACAACAGTGGCCGAAGTTAGAGCCCGCCACCCCGAGAACCCACGATCCAAAAAATGCTTACTATTTTTTGTGTGTTTTTTTGTCCACCAAGATATGTAAAACGACATACATAAAGTAAACAATTTCGACAATGCTAATTTGTTTGGACATGACGGCCTTCAAATTCAAATAGTCTGCAAGTCCAATGGTCAATTTGTATATCGGGGAACTCTTCGATTCTCAATTTTCAGCCGCCCACCCCGAGAACCCGCGATGTAAAAACTGGTTAAGTATGGGACGAGGGCTCTGCGCATGCTTTATATATCTACTTTACAAAATTACATATCTCCTATGTTTAATTTATGTTTTCCAGGAAACCTATAATTTGATAAATTTCAATGTCTTTTGTCCAGGAGCCCTTCCTTTCAAGAAAACTAATTTGGAAATGCTAATGTATACACCATAGTTCAATACCACCTATATGCTAAGTTGCATCCATAAAAATGGCTAAGTATGCAACTGAACAACGGTAGGTCGGAATGATCGCGGAACTCTCCATGCTATTTGCAAGGCATGGAAGAACAGAAGCCCAATTTTCAGCCCGCCACCCCGAGAACCCGCGATCATTAACCTATGTTGTTCAGGAATTATATAACTTCATAAATTGCATTATCTTCTGTCCAGGAGGCTTTTTTTATAAAGAAAACTAATTCGGGAAAGATAATGTATAGACCACACACTACTTGTCATAGTATGCAACTGAAATGCAGTCGCTTGGAATGACCACAGAAGCGCGATAAAGTAGATTCAAATGCATTTTACAACATAAAAGTAAAATGGAGAGAAGAGCTATATCTCCCACACAGCAAAAGGCAATTTCATAACTATGAAACCGTAGTAACACAAAATCCATGGAAAAAGCATCGACAACAATGAAATATATTTTAAGCTCGATAAAATCTGCTTCAAAGCGTAACAGATGCAATTGACATCGTCTGCAATTCTTTACTCTGTTATTTTATCTTAATAAGAACAATTTTCAACCTGCCAACTCTAGAAGTCACGATCATTAACTTATGTTGTCCATGAAACCTATAATTTTATAAATTGCATTCTCTTCTCTCCAGGAGGCCTTCTTTTAAAGAAAACTAATTTGGCAAAGCTAATGTATACACCGAACACAACCTGCCATAGTTCGATAGAACCTATTCGCGAAGCCACATCCATAAAACTGGCTAAGTACGCAACTGAACGACGGTAGCTTAGAATGACCAAAGAAACGCAACAAACTAAAGTCAAACGCAGTTTAGAACAGGAAAGTAAAAGGCAGAGAATAGCTATATCTCCCACACAGCAAAAGGCACTCTCATAACTATGAAACCATAGTAACATAGAATCCATGGAAAATGCATCGACAGCTATGAAATATATTTTCAGGCCAACAAACTATGTTTCAACGCGTAACAGATGCAATTTACATCGCCTACAATTATTTAGTCTGTTATTTTATCTTAATAGTATTCTATGAAAATCAAAGTGCAAAAAAATGTAATCTGAGATCCAACCGCAGATGCAACATCCCAACATTGCAAACCCTGGGAAAACAAGAAAAAACACCAAATAAGAACCCAGCCAAAAAGAACCAAAAGGCCCAAGTGCAGGCATAGGACCGGAACCTTGCAAAGTTGAATCAAGCAACAATAAACAACATACAACGAAGAAAGGAACAAGCAGCAACCACCCCCCAGGAATGAGGCTCTTCCAATCGCGACTGCAGAAACCCAAACGTGCAAACTGCAACAACACAAACAGGCAAGCAAGAACAACGAGAACATGCAAATAAGAAATCAGTGCCATGAAAAAAGCAAACATGGATCAGTGAACCAACAATGCCCCTGGAGCATATAAATTTTAAAAACAGAAGAAAATGTCTTGTAACAAGCCTGTTAAGTAACCATTCAACACTACCAATCCTGTTAGGTAAACATTTAAGTCTATCAGAAATGCACTATAAACATTTAAGAAAAAAATTCAATGTGGCAGGTCTCTCACGTATCCCAAATAAATTCATATATTTTTGTAACAATAGTTCGAACACCAGAGAATGTATTGCAAAGCCAAACTTTGGATATGCCACCATATCAAACATTGCCATAAATTTACCTAATATAAAATGCTAAACCAAACATTCGAATTAATGGTAGCATTAATCCACATTCGACGAATGCATAACAAAATTTATGATTCAAAAATGACCATATACTACCAAATACTTTGGAAATGCAAACATATTTTACATTGGGAATAGTGAAGGCGACAATAAGACTTCCAATCCTTTGTCCAATCAGAGCTTGTCAAACATGATACTTTTTATTATATAAAAATCGATATTTTCACTTCCCTTGTTCCAACAATAGACAATAAACAAATATTTCTGGTCAACCCACAAGCTAATGCCGGGTCAACGATTTATCATCGCTGTAATCCCTCTATACCTACTGTAGGAACTAATAATGTAAATAATTGAGATATTTTTTATACAATACTATTACAATTGCATGGACAAGAAATGTCTAAGCAAAACTCAACGGTTATTGATAATAAGTAATTGCGATATTCTTTATACAATACTATTACAATTACAATTGCATGGACAAGAAATGTCTTCCATATGTTTATATATTTACTTTCCACCCCCAATTTAAATAAATAAAAATCTAAAGATGTGTCACACGCTTGCAACACATAATGCAAGTTTGCACGTAAATTCCTTTCACACTGAGTACCTAGACTTTTACTAAATGTTTATCTATCACCAAGCCCACTGAATAGTAACGTCTGATGTTTATTATTATTAAATAAATCTTTAAATAATAATTTTTGCTGGATCATTCAAAACCCAACGAATCTTGAACAGGAAGTTAAAGATTTCGTTTTCTTAATATTTCGTTTCTGTCCCCAAAAACCATGAAGGGGCCTACAATGAATTGAGTTTCATGGCTGGCAGCTTAGTGGTCTCTTCTGCAGAAGCAGTAATTGTGAGAGAGTACTGTAAAGTCAATATGAAAATGTAACTGGGAAGTGACACATCATAAAGTCATTTTACAATTGGAAAATGCCAACCTACTAACAATATAAATCTACTTATTATAGAGAACTGATTAAGAATATAAATCTAGAGAACATAAATAATGACTTTGTTATAAGTTTTTTTATACAGTACCGATTCACAATATAAATTCATGCAATTGATGGATAATAATGACAATAAAAAATCTATTGTTGTAATCATGAATGGAATGTATATATTATATTAAAGACTAATTAACATTAATGGATACTAGTGACATTAAAATTTATGCATTGTTATTAAAATTAATGCATTTTTATTATGCAATATTGATTAAAAATTAATTTATTTTACATGTATAGTGTTATTATTAGAATATATATATATATATATATATATATATATATATATATATATATATATATATATATATATATATATATAATGTCTTCAAAGGTATCATACCATGGTGTTTTAGGAATTGACCAACACCCAGTTTCACTATGGAGCTAGTGAGAATTTGTTGTTATCTTAGCAATGTTTATTTATTTTTTTACACTCAAAACAGATAGATAATTTTGATCTTATAGATTAGGGTTGATTACATCCTTATAATACCTTAACTTTCTTTTTTCCTCTAACTCTTTATCACACCACATTTTCTCCCTAAATTTTGATTTGATGATATTTTTAATAGTATCATTATTCTGCAAAATGATGTCTTCCATGATTCCCCAATAGTTTAGCCAATACTAGGCATCTTTATGGCATGAGTTGATGGTGGTTACGACTCAATTTTGAAGCAATTTTAGAAATCCTATTGTCTTCCATGTTGTTTAACTTGTTCTTATACATTAAGTATCTAGTCATAGTCATGCTCTCAATGGGGGAGAGGTTTTTTTCTAAGAAGAGGATGGGATAGGGCATATTTCCTTTAATTTTGAGTTTATAGGATATAAAATTCTTTTGTATTTTCTCTATCTTTCTCCAGGATTCATAAGAGATACTACAACCCCAGACTTCACATCCATAAAGAATAAAGGTGTAACCCGAGTCTAAAAGAGGAGTTTCTTCTTATCCAAAATCCAAAGATCGGCTAAATTACAATTTTTTTCAATCCCATAATAAGCTTTCCATCCCCCAATAATCCTTTTCTCAATGATATAATTCCATTTGAACTTGTGGTGAATATCAATTTCAAGATATTTATATGAAGTCACTTCCTCCAATTTGTTGTTATCATATACGAAGGTATCATAAGTGATTTTAGTGGATTTAATAATCATGACCTTAGTCTTATCAGTATTAACATTCATACCCATATTGGAGAAAAAATCCTTGAGGATTCTTAGTTGGTTTTAAAGATCTTGGGGACTCCTTGCCATAATAATGATATCATAAACATAAAGAAGAATATTGATGACTATACCACTAAGAGTAGGACCGACACAACTTGTTTTTTCTAAACAATTTTCTAACGTGTCAATGTATATGCCAAAAAGTGTAGGGGACAAGAGATAACCTTGTTTGACTCCAATATTGCAT
The DNA here is from genome assembly GCA_009831015.1 of Picea engelmannii. NCBI lineage: Eukaryota > Viridiplantae > Streptophyta > Pinopsida > Pinales > Pinaceae > Picea > Picea engelmannii. The sequence goes on along the minus strand of ML785116.1, from coordinate 2,030,639 downwards.
TCCTCAATGCGAGAGGCATTTTAATCTCATACAACTTATTCCAAAGGTTTTTCCTAGGAACCATGTCAAAAGCTTTTTTAAAGTCAACAAAACAACAAAAAATATTGGTTTTAGTATTGCAGAACTGCTATACAATGATCCTAAAGGTAACACATTGGTCTAGAGTTGAATGATATCTTCTAAACCCTTCTTGGCCTTTAGCTCTTCTACCGTGATTTTCTAATCAAAGGATAATCTTATTTTCCAAAATAATTCCATAAATCTTGGCTAAAATCGAGCTAATCATAATGGTCCTATAATTAGAGGGAATGTTTTTATCCCCATTTTTAAAAATATGAACAATGAGACTTTGCGTCTAGGGTTTAGGGAAGCCCCACTTGACTGCTAAATTGAATATCGTGTGTATGTGAGGGATAAGGATAGGCCCTCCAATTTTAAAAATTTCAACTCGATAGCCTTCAATGCCCTTATCTTTCCCATTTGCAAGCCGCTTAACCCCAACTTTGTGTCATCTAAAGAAAACAGTTTCATCCTTTGTAGGGATAATAGGAATGGTGTCCATGGCACTAGGGAACTCGTAAAGACTATTAAGGTAGAAATTTCAGTCCCTTAAGAGAATCATATTATTTCTTTAGTATTGTTGTTTAGAATCTGTCTCCAAAACTTCTTAGGATCTAGCTTAGATAGTTGTGAAAGTTCCTCTTGCATTTTATTTATATAGTACCTTTTTTTCTTTTTAATTAGGGATTTGTGCGTACTGATATTATCGTGTTTTAAGGAATCATTAGAAGCATCCCTGATGGATTTCCTATCAATTTTACATTCTTTATCATACCAAGGGTTGGTCGTTCTATTATTCTTTTTACAAGACACCTTGAAAGAGAACTTGTTAATAGAAGTGGAAAGGGTAGTTGCAAAATTATGATAGAGTTCTTCAATGTTTTCCTTATAAGTTAGGAGATGTAAATTACTATTTAAATCCTTTAAGAAAAGGTCAACTTTACTTTTTTCAAATTGTAATTGTCTTCGATTATCATAACTCTCTTCAATGACTCTCTTCTTCATGGAAAAGTATAGAGGTAGGGTTAAAGGTTTATGCTGAAAGTAGGGTTCATGGTCATTTAAAAGATTAAAATTTGCTATTTGGTTGGAAACGGAAATATCAGATATCACATCATCTACGACACTACTACCTATCACATGAATACAAGATATTTTGTTGGAGTTTGGCCACTTCATTATTCTATTGCAAATTATTAGGTCTTGAGAGCTACAGAGCTTGACCAACTCAGTACCAAACAAATTCTCAATTAGATATTCAGAGCTTCTTTTGTAGATATTAGATAAAAAAAAGTTCATCATCTAGCCATAAACGATTATGGTTGGAACCAGTGCTTAAACGAGTAGCTTGTTTAGTTGCAATACTAGAACTAAAGTCTCCTAGCATGAGGATATTACCTTTGTTTTTCAAATTATAAATATCGTGTTCTAAATTATTATAGGGACAATTGCTATCTTGATTGTTTTTCTTTTAAAAAAACAGAATTAATAGGTGCAAAATAGCAAAATAAGAAAATGTCAACCTACTTCTATTATTTTTTTTTATCTCCACAAGTGAATGTGAATAAACAATTTCATTAGGGTAGTTTCAAAATTATGATAGAGTTCTTCAATGTTGTCCTTATAAGTTAGGAGATGTAAATTACTATTTAAATCCTTTAAGAAAAGGTCAAATTTACTTTTGTCAAAGTGCAATTGTCTTTGATTATTAAAATTATTTTCAATGGAGCTCTTGTTCGTGGAAAATTTTAGAGTCAAGGTTAAAGGTTTATGATTAGAGTGAGGTTCATGGTCATTTAAAAGGTTAAAAGTTGTTATTTGGTTGGAAACGGGGATATCCGATATCACATAATATATGACACTACTACCTAGCCCATGAATACAAGTCATCTAGTTGGATTTTGGCCACTTAATTATTCCATTGCAAATTATTAGGTCTTGAGAGATGGAGAGGTTCACCAACTCAGTAATAGACAAATTCTCAATTAGGTCTTCAGAGCTTCTTTTGTAGCTATTAGATAAAACAAGGTCCTCATCTAGACATAAAGGATTATGGTTGGAATCATTGCTTAAAAGAGTAGCTTGTTTAGTTGGATTCCTAGCATTAAAGTCTCCTAGGAGGAGGTTATTACCTTATTTTTTCAAATTATAAATATCTTGCTCTAAATTATTATAGGGACAATTTTTATCTAGATTGTTTTTCTTATAAAAAGTAGAATTAATAGGTGCAAAATAAAAAATTGCTATATACATCTTCTTAGCATTGATATCTAAAATTTCTATCCAAATTTATTGATTTAGAGGGCCGATCTTATGAAGTTGAATGTGAGGAGAAATGTTCTTTCTAATATAACAAGCTATTCCTCCTATCCCTCTACGGTGGGACGTTTTGTTCCATTTCGACCACAAGAAAAATCCTACTATGTTAGGGACCTTAGAATCTTCATGATCCCAAGTTTCAACTAGACAAATAATATCAATATCACTCAGGATCCAACTTATCATAGGACCTTTGCACCATGGAAATCCACCACAATTCCAAAAAAGGATCCCAATTGTCCCAAATTCCTATTTATTATTATCCTTCTAGTCTCTATCCCTAATAATAGCTTTTTCGATTTCTAATTATTGCCCAGTTTCCTTATCTCTTGGCTTCTTTTACCTTTTGAAATCTTCCTTAATTTAGCTTGGTCTTCGGGAATGAGATCTTCATTTATAAATATTCTTGACCCTTTTAAGCTCAGAGATTTATTGAGTATGTTTTATTTATGGTCATTACAACTTACTTTGACACGAATCAACCTATCTTTGTGATGAATTATTTTTCCTAGCCTCTTTGCTTCTATGAGGTAAGTTGTATCAATTTTTGATTTATTATTTAATTCTTATTTTACTATTGCTAGTGTATCCTCCTCTTGTTGTTCTTTTATAACAAAAATTATGAGTTTCAAGGCTATTTTATTACGCTCATGGTTGAGTTCAATTAGCTTATTTATTTTCTCTTTGATGGGTTTGATATCCAATTGTTTTTCAAGATTACTGAGGGTCAAATTGTTGGTTAGTTTTTCTTCTAGCTCTTTAATCCTATCTCTCAAGTTCTGATTTTCTTCAGCCTCTCCTTCTTGGGTTGATTTTTAATGTTTTTTCATTTCTTGAATCCTATCTTTCATTGTCTATAATTCACTTTTGACCCCTAAGAATCTATCCTCTATTTGAGTTTGAATGGTATCTTTAAAGAGTCTAATTTTTTTTTATCAAACATTGCCTCTAGCTCTATTTGGATTTTTACTTCTCTTTCTTCACTCATTTTTTCGAATGATTATAACTCTATTTGTATTTTGACATCTCTCTCTTCTCTTTTTTTTTCTAATGATTCCATATAATCGTAAAGGATCTCTGTAATGAACCTAAAAATTCTCATAAAAAAAAAACAATTCCTGTGGTAATGTACTTGCTATTTGGTTTCGTTTGACTCACTCATGAGCCAGATACTAACACTTTGTTTTATTTGCATGACCTTATAACATTCTTGCTTAACACACCTGGCTTAAGTAAAACCCTTGGCTTAATATCTTTCAAAAAATTTGAAAAGAAATTAAGTCCAAAACTTACTTTACCATAAGGTTTATTATAGTCCCTTTGTGTTTATAAAAAACGTACTATGTGCATACCATAAGGTTTATTATAGTGCGCGTACTTTATTATAAGGTTTATTGTAGTCCCTTTGTGTTTATCAAAAATGTACTATGCGCATAGAGCTATGTCTCAGATTTATCAAGGCTCAAGTGCTACCTAACTATGTCAACGTCAGTCTTTAAGTCGTGACTGGTAAGGTCCTTAATGTGGATAATAACTATATTGGAAAGGTTTTCCAAGCGATTTCCTTTGATGGTTCTATTTCATTATGCTATAGTTCTTCCCTCCCATAACCAATCGAACACGAACCACATTCGAACCTAACTAACTCTCTTCCGCTGGCCAGAGTAACGAAACGATAAATTTTGGGGTTGGTAATCGACTGGTTCTTTGGACGGTCATAGTTTTTGGTTTACTTTGTATCTCCTGCATTTAAGGTGGAGGATGTGCTTGTCAGGAGGTGTTTAAGACTCTGCCAGGGATTTTAATAAAGGGTCCTACAACCCGCAGTCCCGATGTCTCTTCCTCCGACTCCTTCCAATCGAGATACTCCAGCTTGCCCTAGAGCAGGGTCTTGCACATTACAAGTTGTAAGGAATGATGATAGTGCCTCTTAGGTTCTCATTTCTCCCTTGCGCCTTCATAGGGGAGGCTCTACAACTTTCACAGGAAACAACTATTGCCTTTGTGAGCAACCCTTGGTGCATTTGACGGTAATGCATGGTAATTTTCACTAAGTGGCTTTCGTAATCTCAGATTTTGAACAGAGTTTAATGTTTGGTTGAAGCTCGGAAGGAAAGAGTTGGTTCCTGTTTACTTCACTATGGTTATAGACTTACCTTTCCCTCATAGAGTCTACACATCCTTTTTATTTTTTTTCATAGTGACAGTAAAAGGTTTTTCTTGTTGTAATACCTGGGTCACAGACCCTCTACTACTGGGAACTATACATAAGGTTCGGTGTGCGTGTGTCCCGTGGGATTACCCCGGTTAAATCCTTGTCTACCCTATACTCAAAAACTATAACTGGGATGATTCAGAGTAGTATTCCTCAATGATGTTAGGTTATTCTTCAAGATTAATATGATTCCCTTCCTTGCCTTGTTCATTGAGGGTTTTCTTTTCAATCGATTTCTTGTTTGTAATTTTCGCACAGCCATTTTTATTTTGTCAAGGAAAAGAATATTTGTCATTCGTTTTTTCTATGTACAGATGGTGGGGCTCTTACTGTTGCAAGGGTACTCACCAGGAGCTTCCGGACTCTTCTCCCTTCCGTCTGGGTTGATTACGAAGTATGGAAATAGGAGGGTGTGGCGTTTCGGCCCTGAGTTAAGTATTCGATAGGCTACGGTCATCATTGTTTCCTTCTTGAGTTTATAGCACAATGTTATTCTTGTATAAGTTTCTAATGTATTATTGTGTTGTTTGAATGCAGGTGTGCCCCTTCCCAGCGTGGGTTCCAGCCTCTACTCGGCCTCACAAAGGTACTCGGGTTCCAAATAATAAACCCCTTCCTCTTATTGAGACCGGGTGTTCTCGAATTATGTTCGTAGTTTGTTCTTTCAAAAGCTAAGAGGTCCTTTGTTCAAGCACTGATTCTCTATATCTGATCACTAAGGGTTTAAACACATTTTTGTTTAACCAAGATCCACTTTAAATGTAACATGAAGTAAAAGATTCTTGTTTCTTTTATCCAAAGGAATGTTTACCCCAACTGAAATCGTTTTTTTTAGAGGTCTCGCTAATTTCAACTCTGTGTATTCATATGCGTTTATTTTCGATTGTAAAATGGGTCTGATTTATAGTTTGAATAGTCATACACCCACAGTCATTTTATTCGTGCATATATTTGACTCTATTGAAATATATGTATATACGTATACATTTAGCTCTGTTTCGTTCATTCGTCCCTATTAACGTTTAAAACATACATATATGTGCATGGTTCGAACTTGATTTATATATATGTAGACGCACAGGAAATAACTCTGTCTGTTTGTTTTACTCTGTTATAGTTTGAAGACGGATATAACGATTTATGTTCAAGTTTAATATATAT
>ML785116.1:1994103-2024834 GCA_009831015.1 Picea engelmannii | reverse complement strand
TATATATATATATATATATATATATATAGTCGCATAAAAATTTGCTCAGTGTGTTCCTTCTACTTTGTTAAAGTTTGAAATGCATATAATGGTTCTCACGTTTGATAGACGCATATATTAGCTCTGTTGGCTATTCGATTTTGTTCATGTTTGATATATGTATATGTAAACATATAGCCGCATATAATAGCATTGTGCATTCCCTCTACTATGTTAAAGTTTGAAACGCATCAATGGTTCTATTTCAAGTTTGATGAATAGACGCATACAATAGCTCTGTTTGACTATTCGATTCTGTTAATATTTGATATATATATAAACATATGGACGCATATAAAAGTGTTGTACATTCCTTCCACTCTGTTAAAGTTCGAAGTGCAAATAATGGTTCTATTTCAAGTTTGATGTATGCATACAATAGCTCTGTTTGACTATTCGGTTTTGTTCATATATATATATATATATATATATATATATATAAACACATAGACGCATACAATAGTTATGTGCACTCCTTCTACTCTATTAAAGTTTGATATACATCTATATATGCGTACAATGACTCTGTTCGCTCAAAACAATTGCTTCTGAAAAATAATTTTGTATTTAAATCTTATAGATACTCACTGAATTTTTGAACAGACTCTTTCTGGGATCTTGCATGTATACCAGAGTTAAAAAACTCATTAACATTAACCAATTTTGTTCCATAGGGGGGTAGAATACTGAATATTTAAGTACAGAAAATATTTACAGCAGTTACACGATCATTCAAATAGCTACTAGAACTCTCGTCTGTATAACAATAACACAAACAGTAATTTCAATACAACAAACAAAACACATCCTTCAGACAGATAGAGTTTAGGGTACATATCTGAACTAGACTTGCAGAGAAAACAAAGGCAACAACCACATTCCTCCCAATTGTAGAAATGAGAAGCCACGACTACTTGCCCGATTCACCCCCTAGCCTGACCATGAGTCCATAAGGGCGAACTTGGAACTCCCTCTACAACACTGTCCTTTGATTCAGTCACCTTTTCCCTTGCCTCACACCCTCCCAGTGTTCGTAACAACAAGTGAAAAGGAAAAACAAAATAGACTCTTTCTCAGCATACTCAACAGCATCCTCCCTCCTCGCATATTCCTATTTGTAACTTGCCTAGGTCTTTTCCCTTCCTTGGGAATTTTCACAGCTTCCTAAATCCCTAATTTTCAGGGGCTTCCAATGGCCAAATCACTAATTTTCCACTTGTAAAACTCAGCCCAGGGGTAGTTCCAACATGTTCCCCACTCATGGAGTCATGGCCAGCTACTTGTAACATGGTTGTTCCATTTGTCTTCCTGCAATAAATATGAAATATTCTGTTTTTTAACAAGTGTCATTGTCCAATATCTAGTTGGGACAAATCATATCTCTTCCCAACAGTCAAAATCATTTATTACAATCATAAAATTCGAATTTCAGAATTGCCATAAATGGAAAAAAAATTCCAATTTCAAATTTACTAAAAACGGAAATAAATTTCCAGCAATTTAAATTCTAAAAATAATTTTTATTTTCTTTATTTTGGGGGGGATGTCACATCCTTTCCCCCATAAATAAAACATTTTCCTCAGTGTTTGTTCCTTTCCTGGAACAATATTGGATGATATTTCCGCAATTCTCCTTCCAACTCCCAAGTGGCCTCCTCAGGACTAAAGTGCTTCCATTGCACCTTTACCTGAGCGACGACTATGTTCTGAAGTGCTATTTATCTCTAGTCCAGAATGCGCAGGGGTTCCACCTGTAAATCACCTTCAGGTTCCACCTGCACCAAGTTCCAATTAATCATATGAGTAGGGTCATGAATATATTTTTCCAACAATGAAACATGAAACACATTATGAATTCTTAGATTAGCTGGAAGTGCAAGTTGGTAAGCTATGGATCCAATTCGAGCTAGTATCTCAAAGGGCCCACGGATCCTGGGTGCCAGTTTGGCATAGTTTCCCAGCTTCAATGAGTTTTTTCGGGCTTTGACCTTCAAGTATACATGGTCTCCCACTTGAAACTCTAAGTGTCTTCTTTTTAGATCTGCATAGCTCTTTTGTTTGTCCTATGCTTCCTTCAAGTTTTGTTGTACCTTTCTCACCATGTTCTCCATAGCTTGGAGAATTTCTGTTCCAACCATGATTCTGTCAACCAGGTTATCCCAACTAATTGGAGTCATACACTTTCTGTCGTACAATACCTCAAAAGGCCTCATTTTTGCTGAAGTTTGGTACCCATTGTTATATGCAAATTCTACCAAGTGTATATAATCCTCCCACTTGTTTGGTTTTGTTCTTACGTACATGTGGAGCATATCCTCTATGATTTGGTTTGTTCTTTTGATTTGTCCATCCGTTTGTGGATGATAACTTGTACTGAAATTTAAGTTGGTATTGAGCCCTGCAAACAATTCCTTCCAAAGAGTGGATGTGAATTTTACGTCTCTATCTGAAATTACCATTTTAGGAATGCCATGCAGTCTAAAGATTTCTTTCATGAATATTTCAGCAATGTTTATAGCTTTAAAAGTAGACCTTACAGGAATAAAGTGTGCAGACTTATTGAGTTTATCGATTACCACCATGATGGAATCATTATGTTTCTGAGTTTTAGGCAAACCTATTATAAAGTCAAGTGAAATAGTCTTCCATTTCCATTCTGGTACTAGTAATGGATGTAAGAGGCCGGCTGGATGTTGGTGTTCGACCTTAACCTGCTGACAATCCTGACACCTAGCCAAGTATTCTGTTGTTTTTCCCTTCATATTAGGCCAATAAAATAGTTTCCTAAGTGTTGTTATCATTTTTTGGTAACCTGGGTGGCCAGAATACGACTTCTTATGTACTTCATCCAAGATTGTTATCTTTAACCCTGCTAAGTCTGGTATGTAAATTATGTTCTTAAATCGTAGCAGTTCCTTCTCATCGACACTTAGATCTGAATTGTCTGAGTTCACGGTAATATTTGAAAATTCTTCCATCATTTTGGTATAGTTTTCGTCATCAATACTTGTCGTCCTTATTCTTTCTTCCAGATCTCTTTCTGCTCTGCTAATGTTCATCTCAAATAACACATGGATTCTTCTACTTAATGCATCTACTACTTTGTTTTCCTTGCCCTTGATATGTCTAACTTATAAGTAAAATTTTCTTAAGAAGGCTAACCACCTTGCTTGCCTTGCGTTAAAATCTGGTTGGTTAAACAGGCATTTTACCCCGCTATTATATGTTAATAATAGGAATTTGCTGCCCATTATTTAATGTCGCCACATCTTTAAGGCGTGTATTACTGCTGCCAATTCTAAGTCATGTGTGACGTAATTTCCCTCGTTCTCTTTTAATTTCTGGGACTCATAAAAAATAACATGTCCTTCTTGAGTTAGGACACCACCTAGCCCTTCTTTACTTGCATCGACACATACCGTGAGGTCTTTATCTGGGTCTGCTACTTTTAATATGGGTGTCATTGTCAATAATTCCTTTAGTTTGTTGAAGTTGTCTTGACATTTCTCTAACCAGTTAAACCTGGTCCCTTTCTTTTGTAATTATGTGATTGGGTAGGCTATCTTGGAAAACCCCTCTATAAACCTGCGGTAATATCCAGTTATTCCCATGAATGACCGTATATCTGCTACATCTCTAGGTATCGACCATTCCATAATGGATTTCATCTTTTCTGGGTATACGACAATGCCCTCTTTTGATATTACATGTCCGAGATATTGTATTTCCTTTTGATAGAAGTCACACTTGTCGAAATTGGTGTACAGTTTGTGCTTCCTTAACGATTGCAGAACTATTCTTAAGTGTTCCTCATGTTTCTCCTCTGTCTTTGAATAGACCAGGATATCGTCGATGAATACCACCATGAACTTGTCCAAGTACTTATTGAAAATACTGTTCATTAGGCACATAAATGTGGTTGGGGCATTAGTGAGTCCGAAAGGTACGACTACAAACTTGTAGTGTCCATATATTTTCTAAAATGTTGTTTTGTTTATGTCCTCATCTTTTATCCGAACTTGATGATACCTGGATCGTAAGTCCAATTTTGAAAAGATCTTGGCCCCTCCTACTTGATCGAACAGATCATTTATCCTTGGTAAGGGGTACTTATTTTTGATAGTCATCTTGTTCAATTGTCTATAGTCGATACATAATCTTAGAGTATCGTCCTTCTTTTTCACAAAGAGGACTGGTGCTCCCCAAGGTGAGACATTTGGCCTGATATACTCTTTGTCCAACAATTCTTGTAATTGTATTTTTAATTCGGTCAGTTCTGGGAGACTCATCTGGTAAGGCACCTTTGAGATAGGGGCAGAACCGGGTAACAGATCTATGGATAAATCTATTTCCCTTCTAGGGAGTAATTCTAGTATCTCTTCCACAAACATGTCTCTGAAATCTAGCAGAACAACAAAGTCTTCCAACTTTGGCTTATCTTTCTTTTCTGCCAGCCTTGTCACTTGGATGGCATAAACTTGACATCCTTTTCTCATACATTTCTTTAGCTGCATCGTTGATATTTGCCTGACTGATACCGGTTTTGGTATACCTTGGGTTGTCCTAGTGGTTCCAGAATCATCCTTATGGCTAAGTATCTTTGTATAAAAATTTAATATTGCTTTGTGTCGTTCCAACCAATCCATCCCAATAATCATATCGTAAGATCCTAGTGGTAGGATGTTCAGATCGGTCCTTATAGTTTGACCATCTAGGTTGAACTCAAAATCCGGAATATAGTCAATTACTTTCCTTTTTGCACTTGTTGCTAATTGCACGAGCCATGATTTTGCATGTTTCAGTCTCTTAAGTTTATTTGAATCTACCACCTTCAGAGTAATATAACTCAATGTTGTCCCGGGGTCGATTAAAACAGAAATTCGAGTGTCATGAATTTTACCTTCGACTTCTACCACTGAGGACTGGTGGTCAGCTTGTCATCCATCAATGGCCGCATTTATCCGATGTAGGCTCATGTTTATGTCTCCCACGGTCGAGGCTTCTTGCAGGTTATGGACGACATTTTTGTTTGTTGAACTCAGATGGGGACAGTTTTTCCTGATATGAGGCTCTCCACATTCCCAACACTTTAATGGCTCACAGGAGTTGTCCCCAAACCTCTTCGTTCCCAGGTTTGTCGGTTTTCCACTGCCTTGAGTGTTCGGAGGATTGGAGTGAAAATCCTTTCACAGAAAACTCTTTGTGGTACTCCGATAAGGAGCTAGCTGGTAACCCTTCTTCTGCGGGTTCATTCGATCTTCTTTCTTATCCTTCCAGGTCTTGGGAAGCTCTGCCCGCTGTTTGTACTGGTCGTAGCACATTCACGCTTTTCTGAATACTTCACTTAAGGATTTGGGGTTGTCAAACTCAATTATGTCCTTGTAGGACTGTGGTAGATAGCTTAGAAATCGCTGGATTTTTACTTTATCCTCCCGGATGTATGGTATGAATCTTAACAGATCCAAAAAAAAAATTATAAGGTCCTCCATCGTTATCTGTCCGAGTCGTAGCTTGTAAAATTCCTTTGTCTTCCTTTCATAATAATTTTCAGAAAGGTACTGCTTCTTGAAATATTTCTTAAAGTCAGACCATTCCAACTATTTCTCCTTTAGGCCCTCGACCAACTTCAGATCTTTCCACCAAATACTGACCTTCCCTTTCATATTGTAGATGGCCATCCTGACCTTCATGTTGTTGGAATAGTTGTAGATTTGGAAATACTTTTTGATGTCCAATAGCCATGCCTCTGCTTCTTCTCCTATCCTGGATTCCCTGTCAAAGATAGTGGGTTTAATTTTTTTTAATTCTCCTTCAAGGTGGTCCACTTGTTTTCTTTTTCTGACAGTTTTTGTTCCATCCTCAGCTGACGGTGTTCCTTCAGATGAATTGTCTCCTTTTTTTGTTTCTGGCCCTGAGTTCTTGGAGGATCTTTTGCTGACTTCTTCATCGTTATTGTTGTCTTTTGGGCTTTTCTTGGTCACTATACTGCGCAATAGGACTTTGTTTATCTCCTATTGTTCTTGTTGTGCCTTCTTCAATTTTTCATTGTCGGCTTTAAAGATCTATAGTTCAACGATCAGGTTCCTCATTGCTTCCAATACTTCTGTGGGTGAGCTTCCATCACTATTCTACCTTGTATCTCCAGGAGGTCCTTGCTGTGGATTTTCTTCCATCCTATTTTCTACATTATCTCGAGCTGCCATATTCACCAAAACAAAGAATGTTTTATGTTTGTAACCATACAATTTATTAGTTTATATTTTTTGGGGGGGGGAAGACAAAAACAAAACAATTATGTACTAAGCGCTACAGTGGCCCTTTTCAGGCCCAGTGTTGTATCTTTCACTCTGATACCATATGTAATGAACCTAAAAATTCTCATAAAAAAAAAAAAATCTTGTGGTAATGTACTTGCTATTTGGTTTCGTTTGACTCACTCGTGAACCAGATACTTACACTCTATTTTATTTGCATGACCTTATAACATGCTGGCTTAACACACCTGGCTTAAGTAAAACCCTTGGCTTAATATATTTCACAAAATTTGAAAAGCAATTAAGTCCAAAACTTACTTTACCATAAGGTTTATTATAGTCCCTTTGTGTTTATCAAAAACGTACTATGTGCATACCATAAGGTTTATTATAGTGCATGTACTTTATTCTAAGGTTTATTGTAGTCCCTTTGTGTTTATCAAAAACGTACTATGTGGATAGAGCTATGTCTCGGATTTATCAAGGCTCAAGCGCTACCTAACTATGTCAACGTCAGTCTTTAAGTCGTGACTGGTAAGGTCTTTAATGTGGATAATAACTGTATTGGAAAGGTTTTCCAAGTGATTTCCTTTGATGGTTCTATTTCGTTATGTTATAGTTCATCCCTCCCATAACCAACCAAACACAACCCACATTCGAACCTAACTAACTCTCTTCTGCTGGCCAGAGTAACGAAACGATAAATTTCGGGGTTGGTAATCGAATGGTTCTTTCGACGGTCATAGTTTTTGGTTTACTTTGTATCTCCTGCATTTAAGGTGGCGGATGTGCTTGTCAGGAGGTGTTTAAGACTCTGCCATGGATTTTAATAAAGGGTCCTACAACCCGCAGTCCTGATGTCTCTTCCTCCGAGTCCTTCCAATCGGGATACGCCAGCTTTCCCTAGAGCAAGGTCTTGCATGTTACAAGCTGTAAAGAATGATGATCGTGCCTCTTAGGTTTTCATATCTCCCTTGCGCCTTCATAGGGGAGTCTCTGCAACTTTCACAGGAAACAACTACCGCCTCTGTGAGAAACCCTTGGTGCAGTTGACGGTAATTCCTGGTAAGTTTCACTAAGTGACTGTTGTAATCTCGGATTTTGAACAGAGTTTAATGTTTGGTTGAAGTTGGGAAGGAAAGAGTTGGTTCCTGTTTACTTCACTGTGGTTATAGACTTACCTTGCCCTCATAGAGTCTACGCGTCCTTTTTCTTTTGTTTTTGTAGTGACAATAAAAGGTTTTTCTTGCTGTAATACCTAGGTCACAAACCCTCTACTACTAGGAACTATACATAAGGTTTGTTGTGCGTGTGTCCTGTGGGATTACCCCGGTTAAATCCTTGTCTACCCTATACTCAGAAACTATAACTGGGATGATTCAGAGTATTATTCCCTGATGATGTTAGGTTATTCTTCAAAATTAATACGATGCCCTTCCTTGTCGTGTTCGTTGAGGGTTTTCTTTTCAAATGATTTCTTGTTTGTAATTTTTGCACAGCCATTTTTATTTTGTCAAGGAAAAGAATATTTCTGATTCGATTTTTCTATGTACTGATGGTGGGGCTCTTACTATTGTAAGGGTACCCACCAGGAGCTTCTAGACTCTTCTCCCTTCCATATGGGTTGATTACGAAGTATGGAAACAGGAGGGTGTGGTGTTTCAACCCTGAGTTAAGTATTCGGTAGGCTATGGTCATCATTGTTTCCTTCTTGAGTTTATAGCACAATGTTATTCCTCTATAAGTTTCTAATTTATTATTGTGTTGGTCGAATGTAGGTGTTCCCCTTCCCAGCACGAGTTCCAGCCTCTACTCAGCCTAGAAAAGGTACTCGAGTTCCAAATAATAACCCCCTTCCTCTTGTTGAGATCGGGTGCTCTCGAATTTTGTTCGTAGTTTGTTCTTTCGGAAGCTAAGAGGTCCTCTGTTCAAGCACCGATTCTTTGTATATGATCACTGAGGGTCTAAACACATTTTTTTTAAACCAAGTTCCTCTTTAAATGTAACATGAAGTAAAATATTCTTGTTTCTTTTATCAAAAGGACTGTTTACCCCAACTGAAATCGTTTTTTTCTAGAGGTGTCGCCAATTTCAAATCTGCGTATTCGTATGTGTTTTTTTTCGATTGTAAAATGGGTCTAGTTTACATTTTGAACAGTCATAGTCCCATAGTCATTTTATTTGTGAATATATTTGACTTTGTTGAAATATATGTATATACGTATACATTTAGCTCTGTTTCGTTCATTTGTCCCTATTAACGTTTAAAACATACATATATATGCATGGTTCGAATTTGATTTATATATATGTAGACGCATACAAAATAGCTCTGTCTGTTCATTTTACTCTGTTACAGTTTGAATATGCATATAACGATTTATGTTCAAGTTTAATATATATATACATATAGTCACATAAAAATTTGCTCTGTGCATTTCTTCTACTTTGTTAAAGTTTGAAATGCATATAATGGTTCTCAAGTTTGATAGATGCATATATTAGCTCTGTTGGCTATTCGATTATGTTCATGTTTGATATATGTATATGTAAACATATAGCCCCATATAATAGCGTTGTGCATTCCCTTTAGTCTGTTAAAGTTTGAAACGCATCAATGGTTCTATTTCAAGTTTGATGAATAGACGCATACAATAGATCTGTTTGACTATTCAATTATGTTCATATTTTATATATATATATATATATATATATATATATATATATATATATATATATATATATAAACATATGGATGCATATAAAAGCATTGTGCATTCCTTCCACTCTATTAAAGTTCGAAGCGCAAATAATGGTTTTGTTTCAAGTTTGATGTATGCATACAATACCTCTGTTTGAATATTCGATTTTGTTCATATATATATATATATATAAACACATCGACACATACAATAGTTCTGTGCACTCCTTCTACTCTGTTAAAGTTTGATATACATCTATATATGCGTACAATGACTCTGTTTGCTCAAAACAATTGCTTCTGAAAAATAAATTTGTATTTAAATCCTATAGATACTCACTGAATTTTTGAACAGCCTCTGTTTGGGATCTTGCATTTATACCAGAGTTAAGAAACTCATTAACATTAACCAATTTCATTCCACAGGGGGGTATAATACTGAATATTTAAGTACATAAAAGATTTACAACAGTTACACGATCATTCAAACAGCTACTAGAACTCTCGTCTGTATAACGATAACACAAACAGTAATTTCAATACAACAAACAAAACACATCCTTCAGAAAGATAGAGTTTAGGGCATAGATATGAACTAGACTTGCATAGAAAACAAATGGAACAGCCATGTTCCTCCCAACCGTAGAACCGAGCAACCACGACTACTTGCCCGATTCACCCCCTAGCCTAACCATGAGTCCATAAGGGAAAACTTGGAACTCCCTCTACAACACTGTCCTTTGATTCGGTCACCTTTTCCCTTGTCTCACACCCTCCCAGTGTTCATAACAACAAGTGAAAAGGAAAAAAAAAAAATAGACTCTTTCTTAGCATACTCATCAGCGCCTCCTCACATATGCCTATTTGTAACTTACCTAGGACTTTTCCCTTCCTTGGGAATTTTTGCAGCTTCCTAAATCCATGATTTTCAGGGGCTGCCAATGGCCAAATCACTAATTTTCCACTTGTAAAACTCAGCCCAGGGGTAGTTCCAGCATGTTCCCCACTCATGGAGTCATGGTCAGCTACTTGGAACATGGTTGTTCCATTTGTCTTCCTGCAATAAATATGAAATATTCTATTTTTTAACAAGTGTCATTGTCCAATATTTGGTTGGGACAAATCAGATCTCTTCCCAACAGTCAAAATCATTTATTACAATCATAAAATTCGAAATTCAAAATTTCCATAAATGGCAAAAAAATTTCAATTTCGAATTTACTAAAAACGGAAATAAATTTCTAGCAATTTAAATTCTAAAAATAATTTATTTTATTTTTATTTTTGGGGGGATGTTAAAATCTCTAGGGTGGTTTTGGGGGGCCTCCCCTTGAGAGTTCTTTGAATAGGTGGTGGATTGCTCATATTGAAAAGAAGAGAAAAAAGTAACAATTATTATTTTCGATTGACTTTAAAAATGGAAAATAATTTTCTTAATTGATAATAATGATATTAATTATTATCTCTCAAATCAACTTTTACTTATTAAACTTAAACAAATTGATAAAAAAAACAAAATATATTTAAATCTCTTTAGTTTTCACATGTTAATATATTTTAAATTAAAATTGAGTCAAAGTAAAAAGTGACTCACCTGATTTCACATGTCGAGGTGCTCATCCGGTTGAAGAAGCCAAAACTAATTTACAAACATGTGCCCAAGTGTTCAACCGCTAGAAGAAGCAAGAACTAGAAGTTCCACTAACCTAGAGGCTGAGAGCTCAAAACCATAGAGAACTATTATGGTTCATATCATAGAGAATAACTGCAAAAATTATCCTCTTAAAAAAAGTAAAAACTGCACAAAAATATTATTCCCATATATATATATATATATAAAATAATAATAATAATAATAATAATAATAAAATATTTAAATTAAATTGTAATCGTATATACATCCATTTATAATAATAATGATATTAAAATTTATATATTGTTGTAAAGATGTATAATAGATAATATTTAATAGTTTAAATAATGGTTTTTAATTAATATCTAATCTTTATATACTTAAGAAGTAGTTATGTTAAAAATTAGTAAAATAATCATGTCATAAAACAATTATGTCATGTAATAAAATAATCACTACATAATGGTGACATTAGAATCTATATTCTTGTAATTGTAATATTATGTGAATATTTACTTGTGTTGTTGTTTATTATTTTATGTTATATTATAAACTTTATTGGTATTTAGTTGTGTTGTTTATTCTTTTATGTTATATTATAAACTCTATTGGTATGAGAGAAATAGTTAAGGAAGAGTCATTGTTCTAGCCATTTGCAATATATCAAAAGATTCTTAAGAGGAATATATGCACTCCTACCAATTAAAAATACATCAAAAGATTTTTAAGATCTATTTGCACTCTTAGTAATTAAAAAAAAAAATAGAGCATGAAAATATCAAACAATTAAACAAATTTTAGAATATGAAAATTTCAAAAGTGAAAGAGACATGGCCACTAATAAGGGCAACATAAATCTTATTCATCCTCAAATCTATAGGTTTAAGGGGGAGAACTATGCATTTTGAATAATTGATGATACAAATAACTAGAGAACAAAACCATCATTTCAAGGAAAATCTTCATTAAATAGAGGCTAAGGAAGAAGAATAAGAAGTCCACGAGGAGGCTAAGGTAGAGGAAGGAGCAACAATAAATATGATGTAGGCTAAGGCAGAGGAAGGAGAAACAACAACTATAATGGAGGTAATTAGTATTTCAATAAATCCCATATTTAATGTCAATATCATAGAAAATATGGACACTATAAATCTGAGTGTGGGAATAAAATATTTGAAATGAACAAAATGAAGACTCTGTCGTTATATGTCTTTCACCTAAATCTCCAAAATAAAGTTTGATTCTTATAAGTGGTTGTAGCAACCATATGTTACAAAATCAAAAGATATTCTCCAAATTGAATGAATCAATGTAGTCCCAAGTGAAGATTGGAAACAAAATAGTGGGGTAAAGGCATCATCTCAATCAAGACAAAGAAATGTGAGAATACGTTTATTTCTAAAGTCTATTATGCACAAGTAACCACAATTTTATTTTCCTAGTGAATTGAAAAATTATCAAATTATCTTTTAGGATAAAAATATGTCTTATTTATGATAGAGGCAATGGAAAAAAATTTATTTTAAATATGTAAATATGTCCACGATGAAAAATAAAATGTTTCCCTAATTCTTGCATTTGAAAATTTTCAATTTTTGAAAATTGTCATGGATGATGAGTCTCGGTTATGCCAAGCTTGCATTTGAAAATTTTCATGGATGATGAGTCTTGGTTATGGCATATGAGGTTTGAAAATTTACGTTTTCATGGTTTATATATATTGTATATGAAACATATGGTGACTGGGTTGTGGATGATGGAGCAAAAACAATAAAAAATGTAAAGAATGTAATGTGGAAAACAAGACAAAGACTTTTTTCTAGTAGGAAGATTAGGGAGGGCCGAGGCAGTTTTTGATCTAGTGCATTCAAATATATGTGGCCTAATGCAAACACTTATTTGTAAGTGTTAGTATTTCGTTACCTTTATTGATGGTTTTAATAGAAGAACATGGGTATTTTGTCCTAAAAAGAAATCATAAGATTTCAGTGTTTTCAATAGTTTGAGGCTATTATAGAAAAGTTCAATGGTTTTTTTTAAGGTGTTGCATACAAATAGAGGGGAAGAACGTATTTTCCATGAATTCCAATATTTTTGGAAATATAATGGATCAAAGAGGAAATTTACCCCAAGCTATACCCCTTTTCATAATGGGATAGTGGAATGAAAAAGTAGAACAATAGTTTAAATGGCATGGAGTATGATTAAATCCAAGGGCCTTACAAACTTGTTTTGGGAAAAGGTTATAGCTACTTAAATTTACTTGTTGAATAAATGTCCTATGAATAATGTGAAGGGAATGACACAACAAGAATCTTGGAACTCAAGAAAACCAAGTGTGGATTACCTTAGGGTGTTTGTTTCCATTGGTTACTCTCGTGTTCCTAAGGAGAAGTGACAAAAACTTGATGATAAAAGTGAAAAGTGTATTTTTGTTGGTTGTAGTGGGGAGATAAAGGGTTATAAGTTTTATAATCTAGTAAAAAAAAAAGAGATATTCAGTCTATTGTAATAGTTGGTGAAGGAGAGGAGTGGCAATGGAAATAAAATGTGAAAAAAAAATACAACAATTTTGGAATTAGATTCATTAAAATATGGCATCTCTCCTCTCCCACAAACCCTAGTAGTAACTCAAGTTTCACCGAGGTTTCACTTTCAAGAACTTATTCAACAAGTTCAAGTGCAATTCTAACATTAAGTCCAAGTCCTCTAGGAAAGGCAAAGAGCATCAAGTTTTTTTATCAAAAACTAACAATAGAGATCATATTGTTAATTTTTCTATAGTTTTTCAAGTTCAATTTGAATAATGTTTTTATGAAGACATTGTGAAGCATATAATTTTCCATGAAGCAATCAATTCATAAATTGATATAATAGAAATAAATGAGACATGGGAACAAGATGATTTCCTATTAAGGTCATATGTTAAGGTCCCAACACTCATTTATTATGAGTTTATTAGTTAGGATTAGTTAGGCTTAGTGGTAGGTTACATCATGCTCACATTATCTCCTATTGATAATAAAGGAGAATCATTTGTATACACATCTCATCTTGCCTTTTGAATTGGATATACTATAAAAGGAGGTGTCCCCTTCAAAGTGGACTATATCCATTGAATTTTTATCATTTTCAAGGTGGTTGGTTCATAAAATTTGGTATCAAAGAATCGATCTTAGGTTTTTTCTTCTTCAAGCGAATCATCTTGGCATTTTCATTGTACCTTTTTTAGTTTCTTGGACTTTCCAAATAGTGAAATTTGGAATTTTATCGGGAGACATATCACACTACATATGATAAAAATCTTGGTTTATTATACTTTCAAAGATATATCCTATGGAAGATAGGGTTTGTGACTCATATTGAAATCCATTTTGAATGAGTCATCTTGGAATTTTCACTATAAAAATATTTCTAGGAAGTTTCAGATAGTAGAATTTTTTGGATACTAGAGAGAAATTTCATAGTATAGGTGGTCAAAATTCAAGGTTTTGGTTCACTATGCATTCGTATATATATTTCATGGAGTACAAGACATGAAATTTCTTTTTAATGAAGTTTCATACTCTGAAATTTTCATAATCTTGATTTGCCACAGTGAGGTTCTTCTGGAAAAAAAAAATCATATTTTTACTCATTATATTTTATGATATATTTCTTGTTGAACTTAGGGTTTTTACACAAGTCATTTTCTTATGATGTTAAGCTATTTTTATATGGTTAGTAAGCTCTTTTGTTTTTTTTTAGAGAGAATGTTCCAATGTCTTTAAATAAAATAGGATATATTGTTCAATGGGTAAAACTATGGTTGTGGAAGAATAGACATAGGAAATACACATGGTTTCATGTGTTTCGGAACACATTGTTTCACCTATTTGGAAACTCTTGTAACCCTTTTTGCTACCGCTTCGAGTAGTACCACATTAGATAGTACATGTAGATGGAATATCACTTCCATGTATCTTTGGGTATATAGTAATTCCCATAGGTATACATGAAACCAATCTTAGATAATTTATTCAACCATCTTGTTTCTATAGTACACCGAGAAAAACACTCAAGGAGACCACTCTCTAGTACATGGGTAATCAATTAGTGTATCTAAGGTCACAATTGAACCTCCTTAGTTACCTGACATATTGGTTTGAGTACTATTATTGGACCTTGGACATGTATCAAAGAGTAATGACACATGACACTCCCTTGTCCTCGGGACCCTATAACCTTTTCTAGTGATCCTACTCTTGAAGGATAGCCATAATTTGTGATAAAAAAGAAAAAAAAAGGGTATTTTTTCACATGGCTCCAAAGGGTGCCCCAAAATTTTCTTCACCAACTAAACTACTAGAGAGATCAACCATTATTGAAGAATAAAAAGAAGATATTTGTCACTAGATGAAACAGTTGGAAAAGATAATGAATGAAAATAGTGCATAGATGAAAAATAAGATGAATGAAAATAGTGCAAATATGGAAAATAAGATGGATGAAAATAGGTATCAAATGGAAACGAAGATGGATAGTAAAATGGAAGACTTACAAAATTCCATTTCAAATATCATACACATCCTAGATGGGAGGATTTCTAAAAGTGACATTGTAAGTGAATAGACTCGTCAAAATAAAGGTAGTATTCATGTTGAACAACCTTTCAATAATAATCATTTTTCATGTGAATTTAGCTCTAATAGTGGATTTAATTATGGATGGGTTCCTAAGGGTGTCAACTTTCCCTAGATTGAGTTAAAGAAGTTTGATGGAACAAAGTTATTTACCTAGGTGAACTAAACAGAGCAATATTTTGAACTACATAATATTATGGATGATAAACAAAGGATTCACATAGAAACTTTGAACTTTGAGATAAAATCATATCAATGGTATCAATGGGTAGTTAAAAGGAAGCCTCATTATTATAATTTTACTTGGGAATTATTTACAAGAGACTTATAAGAACAATATGGGAAAGTTTGGGAACAAAGACTACTAGAGTCAATTGACAAGAATCAATAACTTAGGTGATATTGAATACTATAATTCAAAATTTCAAATATTGGCCACAATGGTGGATAAAATAAGTAATGAACATTTATTGGAAGCTTACATGGGTGGATTAGAAGAAGAAATTAAACATGAGATTTTCCTAAAACATCTTAAAAATATTATGGAATCTAAGAAATTTCCCCATCATATTCAAGCCAAGAATAAGAATACTCACAAGTCTACGATTGGAGCATACACATGAAGCAAAGATCGTTTTGGTGTTCATAAGACAACCATACATCAACCTAATTTAATATCACAGAAGGAAATGGAGGAAAGAAGAGAAAAAGGACTATTTTTTGGTTGTAACAACAAATGGTCAAAAAGTCATAAATGTCAAGAACAAAATTGTTCACCTTGGAAATTCACATTGAAGAGGAAGAGGAGGAATCTACACAAAGAAATGAGGAAGAACTTGTTAACTTCAAAGAGAAGGAAATAGAGGCAAACGTTGTGCACAAAATTGATTGAGATAGGTATGAAATATCTATTCATGCATTGGTAGGTGTTTTAGAAACTCAAACCCTAAATATTGTAGGTTACATTAAGAAGAAAAATGTTATAGTGCTCATTGACTGAGGTAGTACCCACAAATTCATTGATAAAATATTAGCAGTGTTATTGCACAATTTGTAGTTTGGGAAAATACCAACACAAACAACAAGTGTGTGACACAACTAGGAGCACATATCACTATCACCTCAATATATTCCCCCCTCATTTTAGTGAAGGACAAGTCCAACAAAAGGGAGGATTCCTAAGTGACCCTAGGGGGATTACAAGGGGATAAGAAAGGAGCTAGAAGAACACCCCTATAGGTGAAGGTCAAGGTGAGACTTCAGGCTTGAATAAAGATTCTTTGGAGTTGGTAAATGGTTTCCAATATTGTGTACCTACATAACAGTGTTAGAAAAACCAAAACAACATAATATATGATGATATAAGATTCAAAACCAATGGGGAATAAAAAAAAACTTTGATGTCCCAAATTTTTAGCAATAAACATTGATATATCAACAATATTAAATTTGTAATATCTTCCAATCATACCACCAAAGTCAACATAAAATATTGGTTAACAATGATTTCAATAAATAGACAATATTCCAATGTTTAAACCAAAGTTTTGGAGGCAATAAGGGGGCTATAATAGAGTGTTATCAACATAGTTTTGTAACATCCATATGGATATATAATAATTTTTCTACAAAAACAAGTTCTAACCACCAAAATCAGCAACCAAGCCAGCCAAAAAATAGCTCCTAAACAATAGATCAATTATCATAGCTTGCAAGTGAATTTCAACTCTAGAAAAGTGAATAAAGAGTAAGAGAAAGTGAGTTTGTTGCAGCCCTATTGGATATAGATTAATTTTTGTTAAAAAATCTCAATCAATTAGAAAATCAAGACGCCCTTAGGGAACAATATAGTTTAAATCATGTCAAATTTAAATTCAATCCTGAACAATTCAATATCTCAAAATTCATGTTTACCAATGTAACAATATTCAATCTCCAATGCAAATATTAGTGTCTTATCCATTGGGTAATGGAATCTCTTCCTTGGAAGAAACTTTAAATGAAGAGAAAGAAGAGATCTTTGTTGAGATTTAAACCCTTGTAAAACCCAACAACAATCCTTCCAAATCAGCTAGCTAAAAATCCAAGATGAACTAGGGTTTTAATGATTTATCTAGGGGTGTAAACCCTCTTACTTCATAGAGAAAACAAACCCTATCCAAGCCTTAAAAAAATGGTGTAAACCTTCTTTCTCCTTGAGGAAAGACTTGTATCCTTTCAACGACAATGAAAATTAAACTTTGGTGGAGGGTGTAAGCCCTTTTACTCCTCCTAGGGTTTTAGATATATTTCTTGAATTTGAACAAGTAAAATGACAATAAATTGCAGAAAATTACTCACCAAACTAAGAGATAGAGTGTAAAATACCCTCACTACCAAGATATAATCCACAAAATTCCAAAGAAACACCACCGAGAGAAATCACTAGTTCCAGTAATAGACAATTGTAGCATCCATAATGACAAGAAGACAAGGGATAGCAAATTTCCCAAGAGGAGTTGAAATTTCAATCCAAGAGTATGTAATTCTCAAGTGATGAGTTATGAAAATGAAAAAGATATGGCCTTTATTTTTATGAGCCATCTTGTAACATCCCGCTCTTGCGCACACCAGATGTGACTTATTTTTGTAGACACTTGTGTGCAAGTGATCCGATTCACTATATGATTGAATTATTCGATTATGGAGCGTGATAATGTTTGTAGATTTGATGATATGTTATTTTATGATATTTATATCAACAAGTGATATTGACTGGTTTTCTTGAGTGTATAGGACTTTGGACGTTTGAGGATGCCAATGGCATTGATGGATCTCCTTGGACTCTAGATTGAGTCAGGGAGTAGACGGTTATGGTTTGAATGTTTTGATATTACATTTGTGGCATATGAATATATATTATG
Source organism: Picea engelmannii (assembly GCA_009831015.1). Lineage (NCBI taxonomy): Eukaryota > Viridiplantae > Streptophyta > Pinopsida > Pinales > Pinaceae > Picea > Picea engelmannii. The sequence continues at coordinate 2,006,682 of ML785116.1, read as the reverse complement.
ATGTTGATTGTTATCACTGACACGTTTCGTTGATGGATGCAGGCTGACAGTATCTTGCTAACCAGAATCACATTAGGAGTAAAGGGGTCACATATGAAAACCAGATATATTGAGGGAGAGGTGTGGCAGCAACCCTGTCACATCCTACTAGAACTCATGCCATGGCTTGAACTATAGTTTAACTATTACCTAGTTCGAGAGATCCACGATGTCGTGAGGGCAGACAGTGACAATTTCTCATGATGATTCTAAGGGGTGCACAATAAGGCAGGGTCCTTATTCCTTAAAGGCCCTTAGTCTCCCACAAGGTCACCTGACTGAGTATTGACTCCAGGGGTTTGACATCTACCAAATCAGTCAAAAGGCGAGTGGCACCCTTGGAGCACGTAGTGCATCTTGAAGGGCACGTTGCACAAATAAAACAATAATGTAAGTGAGTGGCACCTTTGGATCACCTAGTGCGTCTTGAAAAGTACGTCGCAATTTTTAACTCTAGTAAGCTAATAAACCTAGTACCTAGAAAATTATGCCTCCTTAGGACCAGGTCGGTCTTAAAATGAATGATGGTATGAGTAAAGTTTAATAACTAATTTTCCCTTAAAAACTGTTTCCAAGCCTAGTGAATTTAAAACCTAGGTCTAAGTAGAGCATGTGAACAAAAAAACTAAATGGACATATAACAAGAACGGGGGTAAAGAAAATTAAAACATTAATAATAAAAGTAAAATTTTAATGAAGGATTAAATTATTAAAAGGGTAAATTGTTGTTTATATCTAAACTTGCTAAATCTGAACTAAGAAGAAAAGAGGAAACTTAAGGAAAAGGGGAATGTCTAACATAGTAGGGAATCTTGTCTTTGGAACCTTCTAGTTGTGAACTCAACTAAGTTTTAAGAAAGGTGCCAGTCATTTAAGAAATGTACGGGAAAAAAGGGACACCGAGGAGCGCTTTTAGGAACGCTTTTAGGTGGGTGAGGGAAATAGGAAAATTTAACTAATTAATAAAATTGATTTTCTGATGGAACTAAAGGATCAGGTGACATGTGTACGGTGGAAGTTTATCATAATTAAATTTAATAAAAAAAATCTAAAGAGGGTTTGGGAAACTAATCACTAAGAAAACGCTATAAAAGGGATGACAGAGGAGGAGTATGGAGGATGACTGGTAGACGTAAGGTTACGCTGCCGATATTTTTCTTCACTGATTTTCTTGTGGGAGTTGGGATGCCCAACTCGATAGGGAGTGGTAGCTCGACCTTGTGAGGAGAGCTAGGATTTAGATTTCTCTCTGGGTTTTGTGTGTGTGGACCCTTTTTGTCTCGGGGGACTTAGGGGGAATAAGAGTACCCCTAGCATAGGTTCGGAGGTATCGGTGAGGTCTCAGTGGTTAGCAAGCAGGAGTTGGATGGAGTGCGAGTGTGGGACAACCATTCAGGTTCTTCACCTTCGGTTACGATACACAGGTGTAAAATTTTGCATTGATAACTTAGTTAGAATATTATATGTGGATTCTATTATTCATGAAATTTAATGGGTTCTGGATTAAGATGGTAATTTCATTTGAGATTTTTTTGTTCATTGAATTAAAATTGTTCAGTTTTTGAAAATCTGATTACAAATATGTGTTAATGATGATTGTAGAAATTGGCTTCTTGCTCCTATGAAATTTTTATGATGGTTAAATCTTCGACTGTTGTGCCACGAATGATGGGCCTAGTCCCTCTCTGCATATTGTTGGTTATTCTTGCCTCGTCTTTCAACTCCTTGGCATTTATGTTACTCTGTTTTTCCAGATTAGGCGTTATCATTATTGTTTGTTCTTTCTTCATTGTTCAAGGGCATTCTTATCTGCTAGAGTTGCAGAGACCCCAAATGTTTTTTGTGTTGATATTATAACCCTCCCCTTCTCTTTAATCGGGCGTTTCACTGTTCTACAATTCAAATATCGGATTTCCAAAGAAATGCAGAGTTGAACAACTGTTGGACAATAAACAATAGAAGTCAGAAGATGCAAATACAGGTTGCGTGTCTATATTACATATAATGTAGTTGAAGTTATGATTAATGATCAAATTCAATTAATTTATTATGGTTTTTATCATTTTATTAATTTTATTCCTGCATACTCAATTTGGTATTTGGCAATTGCTAATGGTAATTGCACTCCATATATGGAATTGTCCATTACATTAAATCAAGAATTAAATATACTATTGAGCATGTATATGCATCCTATCTATCCTTGAATCTACATTCTATCATAGCTCCATCCGATTTATTTTGTGAATATAAAAAATTAAAAGGAAAAAACAATTTATAAGAACCACATTTCCTAATTTTGTTAGAGAAAATCAATGTTCGCTTGTAATGGTTCACTTGCTTGTATTCATTCATTATGCACTCGCCTATGAAGGTTCGTGATGTGGTGCCAAGGGAGGAGGCATGATGCCTCTAGTAGCACCTATGCTAGAGGGGTCCAACCCCCAAGGAGAATAACATGTCTTGAGCATGAGAAATTATCGCGCGGGATGCATTGTGTCTGACAAGGGGCTTCGATGGATTTGACATAGGCCTAGAAAAACCATCTGTATTGAGATAAGGTTAGGGCTCTTGTACCCCTAAGGGTCTACAACATGCCCCAACAAGTACTAGTAGAATTCAAGGGGACTCTAGAATATTAATTTCTCGCATTCACGAGTGTCATGGACAGCTCAGCCGTCAAGGCTATTACACATCAAAATTACTCACTTCAAAATTGTTGCAAGTGTCATCATTACAAGTGTCATAAGTGTCACATCTTGACCACAAGTGTCATATGTGTCGCAAACATCATATTGTCATATTGTCTATGTCATGCCTCTAACGACATCACAGGGACACTTAAGACACCCTCAAAGACTGGTTTTAGGAATAGAAATCATTTGATGAAGAGTACAAAGCATTTTCCATGAAGAAAACTACTTAAAAATGATTTTTGGAAGGCAACACTCCCCTACCCACTGTCGGGGAGTGCCGGTTCTCCCTAGCCTTCTTTACGGGAGTGTTGAAATGCTCTGTGCACCCTTTTGGGGGAGCGCTACTCTTTCTCAGTGAATTTTGGTTTGTTGAGATAAATCAGGGAAGAATCCCCTCAATCTTTGAAGTTGGATGGATTCGAATCTGAGGTCAAGTCATGATCTTAGGGAAGATCCACAACTAAATGAGATGAATCCTCAACTTATCCCAAATATCTCTCAAGTGGTTAGGTTTCTCCAAGCTTATATAAGGAGGCCTTCTCATGGTGAAGATAGAGAGTTTGAGAGAAGCACCTAACTTATGATCTCATGAGTGGTATTGAAAGAGAGACATTGTAAAGCATATAACTTATGATCTCATAAGGGAGATATCATTGAAGCAATAACATTATGTGTGTGGATTATTTGAGCAAGGGTCTAGAAAAAGGGAGCTTGGTGAATTTGTTGCACTACATCCATGGATGTAAGCAACACTTTGTTCTCATTAATATAAATTCATGCTTGGCATGTTTCCTTTAAAGTTTGTGTATATGAACTTGTTTCTTTCATAGATTCATTATAAAGATAATCATAGTAGAGAAGGAAGTATTGTTTTTGTTTCTCATTGTACCACAGGACCTTCAACTGAACTTGGAGATCAAGATCAGCCTGGAGCGAGCAAGGACAAACGTGAGTAAAAGGGTACTTTCCTTTCTTCCCTCTTTTTCTTTGATAGTTTATCTTTATGATAAAGGAATGTCAGTGTCCATAATAGCACTTTCTGTTTTGGAGTTAGGGGTCTAGCATCCAAGAGGAAATCCACTTGTCCGCAGGGGGATTCTCTTGTAACAGAAATTACCAACTTCACAAGCTCGTTAAAAAATGAAACAGAGGCCACGAGCATAGTTTTAATCTCTATGGAAAGCTCGTTAAAAAATGAAACAGAAGCCATAAGCATAGTTTCTCTTCTCTGTGGAAAACTCGTTAAAAAATGAAACAAAGGTTTTGAGCATATTTTTTTCTCTCTATAACAAGCTCGTTAAAAAATGAAATGAAAATCTAGGGATTCAACCCACAGCCTTGAGCATAGTTCTTTTCTTGTGTCAAGATCGTTAAAAAATGAAACAGTCACCTCTCCTGTAAGGTCAAGGGTTTCGCCATATCTCATAGATGTTGAGTCGAGTCTTTCGTTAGGTCTCATTTTTTAACCTTCTTTTCATCCACCTATATCCTTTTTCTCCATCTAGTACAAAAATTGGTGACAACCTCAAAGTCGGTGAATGAATTGAAGCTTGGGGGGCATGTATCCAGCCTTTGATGATCATTCTGGTGTTAAGACACTAGATTTTCAAGATGGGGGCATACAGAGTTTAGTCTTTGTTCCTTCTCATTCTCGTAAATACATGAGAATATAACCGAGTAGAATTTTATCACTTTTTTGGACTCGTAAAGGTTATACGAAAAAGGAACCCCCTAGAGTCTTCTTTAAACTATTTTCAGACTCTCTAAACGTGAAAAGATTGTCGAGTGAGCTTGCTTCCATTCCCACTCGTTAAAAGGTTTGAAAGGGCGTCTTTTGAGTGATAATTTATCTCTTTTTCGGCCTTGCAAGACTAACATTACGATAAAGGACAATAATGGAGTCATCTTTAAGTCATTTTCAGACTCTCTAAATATGAAAAACCATTGATTTTACCTGCTGGACTCGTTAAACAATTATACATTGAAGGGCCCATATGGGACCGAACCCTTACTTCTTCCATTTCATTAAAGAAAGGAAGATGGACTTACCGAAGGTGAGTTATATTGAGCATATGTTACCCTCCTCAATCTTGTTAAATTAAAAAGAGGTATTCGTCTATCTGGATGGGGGGAAAATTGAAGGAAGCAAGCCAAGCAGTTTTTGAGAACATTACAGGTCACTCTTACGGTCGCCCTTGAACATGAAATTTTAACTTTGCATGCATTTTTATCCACCGAACCTCTGCATTGAACCAATCCTTTGATTTTCCTTACTCCTTTGGGTCACCCGACGAAAGTCACAGTATCCACTGCATTATCAAGTTTTGGTCCTTGTCAAGTTTTTGCAGTCATGCCTCACTGTTCAAGGGAAGTATCTGCCTCAGTGTTCCAATACCCGTGTGAGTCCATGTTATTTTGATCCATCAATTACATCTCTGTGTTAGTTTTATGTCATTGATGGGGGATACATTAAGGCCCTCCCTCGATGAGTCTATTCCTGTCAACTTCAACACATTATCCAGGAGCTAGAAACCAGTTAGTACCTTGGGACCTGCAGGCCTCCTTGCGTCGAACAATGGGTTTATTTCATTGACCTTTGATCGGATGACTCCATGGATGTTCGACTTTATCTCATCCATTCACATTCATTGGAATGTACTAGGGTACCTTGGGAACCATTGACATCAATGGCGATTTCCCTCACACTTGTTAACGGTTTACCACATTGACCGGTAATCAACCGGTTTCTACCATGTTCGACATCAGGACAACTATTCACATGGTTAGATTCGTACTACATCAGGATTGGTAAAGAATACCCTGGGTTGAGTCGTCACTCTTATATGTACTTTTCCCAGGTTGCGACGGAGTTTCTTTTGAATGTTGACATGTATACTGTCACATAGATCCACTTTGTATTGGTCGTGGCTATGTCTTGTCATCTTGTAGATCCACTGTGTATTCTTCATGGCTACGATCAGTTCAGTTCATAGGAGTATATATCCACATTGTATCTTGAATGGATATACCTTTTTTTCAATATAATTATGGATCTGCAGTGTATTTTATGGCGGCCATACCTTTAAAGTCTTTATCACTCAAGCATAGTTATGCCTGCCTTGGGTTTGAAACATGTCATAACATTTGTTTGATGGTTGTGTGCAGCTTCTATCAAGTTCTCTACATTCGTACCCTTGCTTGAAAAAGTATACAAAGTACTTCAGTCATCAGTTTATGTCTTCTAACTTCGCACTTTGGGGGGAAATCTATTACACATCAAAATTACTCACTTCAATAGTGTCGCAAGTGTTGTCATTACAAGTGTCGTAAGTGTCGCATCTTGACGACAAGTGTTGCATCTTGACTACAAGTGTCACAAACATCATAGTTCCATATTGCCTATGTCATTCCTCTAACGACATCACAGGGACACTTAAGACACCCTCAAAGACTGGTTTTAGGAAGAGAAATCATTTGATGAAGAGTACAAAGCATTTGCCATGAAGAAAACTACTTAAAAATGATTTTTGGAAGGCAGCACTCCCCTACCCACTGTCAGTTAGTGTCAACGCTCCCTAGCCTTCTTTGGGGGAGCATTTAAATGATCTGTGCACCCTTTTGGGGGAGCGTTGCCTTTTCCGAGTGAATTTTGGTTTGTTGAGATAAATCAGGGAAGAATCCCCTCAATCTCTGAAGTTGGTTGGATTTGAATCTGAGGTCAAGGCATGATCTTAGGGAAGATCCAGAACTGAAGGAGAGGAATCCTCAACTTATCCCAAAGATCTCTCAAGTGGTTAGGTTTATCCAAGATTATATAAGGAGGCCTTCTCATGGTGAAGATAGAGAGTTTGAGAGAAGCACTTAACTTATGATCTCATAAGGAAAAGGGTGAGAGACATTGTAAAGCATATAACTTATGATCTCATAAGGGAGATATCATTGAAGCATAAACATTCAGTGTGTGGATTATTTGAGCAAGGGTCTAGAAAAAGGGAGCTTGGTGAAGCTGTTGCACTACATCCATGGATGTAAACAACACTTTGTTCTCATTAATATAAATTCATGCTTGGCCTATTTCCTTTAAAGTTTGTGTATATGAAATTGTTTCTTTCATATATTCATTATAAAGCTAATCATAGTAGAGAAGGAAGTATTGTTGTTGTTTTTCATCGTACCACAAGACCTTCAACTGAACTTGGAGATAAAGATCATCCTGGAGTGAGCAAGGACAAACGTCGGTAAAAAGGTACTTTCCTTTCTTCCCTCTTCTTATTTGATAGTTTATCTTTATGATAAAGGAATGTCAGTGTCCATAATATCACTTTCTGTCTTGGAGTTAGGGGTCTAGCATCCAAGAGGAAATCCACTTGTCTACAGGGGGATTCTCCTGTAACAGAGGCATGGCTGGAGAACAATCATGGTGCATCGTGCTTACGGTTATGACCTCCAGCATGAAGGTCTACGTAGGCAGTCTTCATCTAAAAGGGAGTTCTCTTCTACGGAGGAAGACGCTCCTACCTCACTTAAACATGGTTGTCAAAGTCGTGTTAGGGTAACGGTTCGAGGAATATTTTTGGGAGAAGTAATTGTCAGAGGAACTCATTGAGCACCATATCGATGAGTTCAACACCTTACAATAGGGTGGTCATATAGTGTCAGATTATGAGACCAGATTTTGGAGCTACTTCGGTATGCCCCACATCTGAACACGAAGAATCTAGGGATCAACAAGTTTGTGACTGGACTTAACTCTATCTTTTGCCCAAAGGTGAGGATCTAAAGCCTTGGATGTTGAACGATGCAGTCCAATAGGCCTCTTAGATAAGGAATATTTGACCACAGGAGTCCAAGCAAGACTCCTACAATACCATATATACTGACAACATCTGGTGTACGCAACATCATACGTGGGGAAAACAAGACATATTGGTATCAAGATACATCTATGGAACCCTTATTCTCAACACCACAATGACGGTTTCCTTAGTAGAGAACCCCACTACAAGGGACCACCACTTTAGCAGCAGCAATGGTTGGGCCTGTTCAGCAGAACATAATAGGGTTTCTAGCTAGCAGGCCAACAACTTGTACTTCAATGACCCAGAGTACTAGACTGAAGACCGAATGTTGGACATGTGTAGAGCCACATTACCAATGCAGTCGCCCATTTGAGAGGGCTAGAGAAGCCAAGTCAATAGGATGCACTGTTGTTGTGAAGATGGGCAAGACCCATAGGATTCATGACCATGGTGAGTAACCGTCGGGCCGAGCACCAGTTGACTATGCTTGAGGTGTCAGGTACCATTGCCAACCAAAATTTTAGTGGCATTATGAAGGGCATGTCGCACATATAAAAGAGGAATGCAAGCGAGTGGCACCCTTGGAGCACATCGTGCGTCTTGAAGGGAACGTCGTGATTTTTAACTCTGGTAAGTTAATCAATATAGTACCTAGAAAACTATGTCTCATTAGGACAAGGTTGGCCTTAAAATGAATGATGGTATGAGTAAAGTTTAATAACTTCCCTTAAAAACTATTGCCAAGCCTAGTGAATTTAAAACCTAGGTCTACGTAGAGCATGTGAACAAAAAAACTAAATGGACATATAAAAAGAAGGGGTTAAAGAAAATTCAAACATTAATAATTAAAGTAAAATTTTAATGAAGGATTAAATTATTAAAAGGGTAAATTGTTGTTTATATCTAAACTTGTTAAATCTGAACTAAGAAGAAAAGGGGAAACTTAAGGAAAAGGGGAATGTCTAACATAGTAGGCAATCTAGTCTTTGGAACCTTCTAATTGTGAACTCAATTAGGTTTTAAGAAATATGTCAGTCATTTAAGAAATATAAGGGAATAAAGGGACACCGAGGAGTGTTTTTAGGAACGTTTTTAGGTGGGTGAGGGAAATAGGAAAATTTAATTAATTAATAAAATTGATTTTCTGGTACAACTAAGAGATCAAGGGTCATGTATACGGGGGAGGTTTATCCTAATTAAATTTAATAAAAATAATGTAAAGAGGGTTTGGGAAACTAATCACTAAGAAAAATCTATAAAAAGGATGGTGGAGAAGGAGTATGGAGGACGACTGGTAGGCATAAGGTTATGTTGCTGATATTTTTCTTGATTGATTTTCTTGTGGGAGTTGGGATGCCCAGCTCGATAGGGAGTGGTAGATCGACCTTACGAGGCGATATGGAAGCTAGATTTCTCTTTGGGTTTTTTGTGCGTGGCCCCTTTGGGGATCGGGGGGCTCAAGGGGAAGAAGAGTACCCCTAGCATAGGCTAGGAGGTACCGGTGAGGTCTCAGTGGTTAGCAAGCAGGAGCTGGACGGAGCGTGAGCGCAGGACAACCATTCAAATTCTTAGCCTTTGGTTACGGTATGCAGGTGTAAAATTTTGCATTGATAGCTTAGTTAGAATATTATATGTGGATTCTATTATTGATGAAATTTAATGGGTTCTGGAATAATATGGTAATTTCATTTGAGATTATTTTGTTCATTGAATTAAAATTGTTCAGTTTTGAAAATGTGATTACGAATGCATGTATAACCTTTGCTTCCTTGTTTTGTTTCCTTGCTTGAACTTCTTAATCCTCCTTGTAACCCTTCTGCCCAAGACGTTTCAGTACGTAGACTCCTTGCATGCACCAGTTTTCACATGTTAATGATGATTGTAGAAATTGTCTTCTTTCTCTTGTGAAATTTTTATGATGGTTAGATCTTCAACTGTTGCACAACGAATGGCGGGCCCAGTCCCTCTTTGCATCTTGTTGTTTATTCCTGTAACCTTACTCTTGCCTCGGATTTCAACTCTTAACCTAGAGACGTTGTGCTTTCATTCTGCAAAAATATGTCTAGTTGCCCAGCCTTGGCATTTATGTTACTCTGTTTTGCCAGATTTGGCGTTTTTTTTATTGTTTTCTCTTACCTTCCGAAGGGTCGTCTCTCCTTTCTTCATTGTTCAAGAACGTTCTTATCTGCTCGAGTTCTGGAGACCCAAAACGTTTTTCTATTGATATTATAACCCTCCCCTTCGCTTTAATCGGGCAAGAAGATGCAAATATAGGTTGTGTGTCCATATTCCATATAATACGGTCACAGGTTGAATAATAGAAACTTCCATGGAGGGATACAATCTCTGCAGTTGTCATCGACGAAGTGATGAAATTTAATTGAAGTTATGATTAATGATCAAATTTAATTAATTTATTATGGTTTTTAGCATTTTATTAATTTTATTCTTGCATGCTCAATTTAGTAATTGTGAATGGTAATTGCACTCCATTTACGTAAGTGTCCAATACATTAAATCAAGAATTAAACATACTATTAAGCCTGTATCTGCATCCTATCTATCCTTGAATCTACATTATATCATAGCTCCATCCGATTTACTTTGTGAATATAAAAATAAAATAAAAAACAATTTATAAGAACCATGCTTCCTAATTTTGTTATAGAAAGTCAATGTTCGCTTGCTTGTATTCATTCATTATGCAACTCTCCTATTATTAAAATGACATGTGTCATTGAACAGACTCATGTCCTTGTAGAAAAGTTTGGTGTATTTTGAACAAAGGAATAGGAAAGTTTGACCTCGATGGCATTTTTATTACACCGAAAGGCGTACACCTATTGACAATGGGCACATTTAATATGTTTTTAGTACTTAATCAGTTTTGTATGGACAAGATTAAATATTGTTGGAATATTCTTAGTCGTCCCAATAAATCAATGGTTTTGATTTCAACCACTAACTTCCTCACTATTATAAATACATTCGTTTACATGTTTATTTTTTTACTTTTACTTAATCATATTTAAAATTTACTATGATGGCTAGTTGATTGCCACCTCTGAGTAATTAACGTTTCATTTTCTAAAGAGCCCAAGTTTACCAACCACAATTTTTACTCCAACTATTATTTCCTGCCTGGAGCTCTTACCGCGTCATCTTACCACGTCAGTTATTTAATGCATAGGATCCTGCAAGTATTTAATGCCCAAGAGCTCGGTTATTTCGACGTTCACTAGCCACGAGTGACTTGTGGCTGTGCTAGTTTGTAAGAGCTATTGTAACAAGCTTTTTATATTTTCTAATATAAGTTTTTCCTATTTGAAAAAGAACATGTGAATGGAAGCAGTGCAATAGTTTTTATTGTTTTATAACCAGGTGTAATTTAAAGCTTATGTGGAATGACCATAGTAATTATAACTGTTGATAATAGTTTTTATATTGTATTTAAGCAGGGTGCTAACTTAAATATCATGTGGGATGAGCATAGTGATTATATTTGTTGGTGATCCTGAATTAAATGTTATATAAATTAGATATTATAATATTAATGTCATATGTTTATTTATATTTTTAATGATAATTTAATATTGAAAAGATATTTTTATTCTTCATAAATGTTATAAGGGGTTGTGCATTTAAAAAAATAGAAAGTAGGGAAGGATTATTCCTTTAGTAGAGAATGTGAATCTTCTTGATTAGCTACTCTTATCTTATTATAAACTATAAGTTAGACGAGAAATTGTTATATTCAAGGTTTATGGTTCTTTTTGCTTGAACTAAAGAAGTTAAGAAGAGCGTAGTTGATGTTATTGATATTTACCTTGCATCCTTCAATAGCCGAGGTTTTATTGGAATGCTTGAGCTTATGTATTTATGTGTCTGAATAGAGTTATAGGTTCCAAACTTATACGTAAGGGGATTATATGTGCAACTGGATTTTATGTGCATTTGTAATTTATGCGCAACTGGATTTTATGCACATTTTGATTTTTATGCGCATTTGGATTTTAGGCGCAACTGGATTTTAGGCCTAACTGGATTTTATGTGCATTTTGATTTTATGTGCATCTGGTCTAGCTGAGTGGGTTTAATGGGTAGGAACTTGGGTTTCCTCTTGGTTGGTTAGCAATCAATTGTAGGAGGGGAATCATTTTAGTTTAAAAAAAAGGTATAATTTCCAAGCAATCATTTTCATAATAAAAGACTCTTTGCAACATGCTCAAATGCTTCAATTATTAAAGTGACACTTACCATGAGACCGGACTTGTTACCTCATGAATCAAGACCTATTTTCCTCTTCAAGCCAAGCTGGTGTGGTGGACGTTGCTATGCTACTTTCGAAGAATGGTGATGTGTGGTAGAGAGGAGGGTCTCTTTCTGCTCAATGTGGGCTCAACTGGCCATCTGGTTGTCGACACTCCATGTCTTCAACCTACAGACCTTGAGACATCATCTCCTTAGCTACCCCTAAGCTAGGGGGATAACATATGGCTCCTACATGGGGACATGTGCTCATTGTAGAGTACACGAGAACCTCAACATATTCTGCTAATACATGTTCCTACACATACTCAAGCAACATATTATAGAATCGAGGGGTGGATTTCTCACCCTTTCTTCATATAATCAAAACCTCAAAATTTCAACTATTTCTTAAAATGAAAATTTTGTATTTTTGAAAACTTCTATCTAACATGTAAATATGATTCAAGAAAATCCGTCACAAAAAATATGCATAAATACAACAAAACAATATGTAAAGCAAGGCATGAAATAAGATGCAACTACACTATGACGAACTCACAAATGCAATGCAATAAAGTGAATGACCTACCTACTTGCCTGGGGATCGAGGCTCATATAAATCAAGTCCTAAAGATGTCAGGTGAAATTGTACAACCAATGCAACCAACTAATCATCTCATAAAATTATCTCCCCTGTGCTTAATTACATAATACAACAAAGATAATTCAAACATATAATAATCATGAGCATAAATAATCATGTAATCAATCTTAGGAAGAAACTCATAGAGGTG
>ML785116.1:1955487-1994028 GCA_009831015.1 Picea engelmannii | reverse complement strand
TGGCTCATCTCCTTCCTCATGACCACTGCTTCCTAAAGACTAAGAGGAGATGAGAGACCGAAAGAAAACTGCAAGGCTGGACCAAGAAGATAAGAGGTAAGGGACATCCTCATGTCTAGAGAAATAAATCTTCTCGCTACTGAAAATTTGTTGTCTCTTCTATTGATGGGACCTAAATCCCCTAAATCAACAGTAGGAACCAAACCCGCCACTGAGGCCCAATTAGACTCTGTAGCATTTCGAGTGGAATGGTTCTCCAGATATTGCAATCTGGCTGAATTATCGATGGGCTTTGTGTTTCCTCGTGAAGGCTCTTCCTTCAGTTAGGATGATTATTTTTTTGTATTTCTCTTGGATGGGGCCAGTATAAGAGATGAATGCTAGTATAAAACAACTTGACAAATAATAGGACAAAATTTATAACTAGTGGGAAGAGGTTGAGCTTGGGATAACCCGCTGCTCAAACATGCAGACAGTGTTTCTATGCCACAGGGCCTAGTACTAATACATTAACCAAATGAGCATCCAACTATTGTCCGAGAAAACTAATTAACAGAAGAAAACACATACATAATCAAGATCATGGTAAGAAAAATAATTCATCTACCATAACATTCATCACATAACAACACAACAATTTATCTTCATCATTAAAGAAAAGAACATCAAGACATTGCACCAAATAACTTGACAACATAATTAATTGCTCTTACTCATTTACTGCATCATTCATGGAACAGGAAAGGAAGTAATTCTTCTCCAACTACAATCGCATGCATCTGATGAAAATAACTTGTCTTTGGTCCAGAAGGACTTCTCAATTCACAGCAGTCTCAAAATAATTATCAACAGCCCAAAAATAAGAGTTCTTACAACAACCATAGACCTTTGTTCATTGGTTGATCTCTCTATTTATAATATAAAAATTAAATGTAATTAACGACTAAATATAGTTTATGCCAAAAAAAAATCACCACATGGCATGATCATGCAACATCTTATTCAAGAGTCCACCCGAGATGTCTCTTTAAAAGGGTGACTTATTTCATATTCAGACCATCTGATAAACAAATATTCATAGGTTTGGGCCCATGGGAACCTCTATTTTTCCATAGGGGCAACATATACTCCTCTGATATCCACTGTGTGGGCTCGGTACTTCACCAAACTAAAGTTTAGTTGTTGTAGTATGACCCGAGCTCTGATTGGGTGTTCCTTGAATTGATGCACTAGCCTTGGTTTTGCGTCAGTGACCTTTGAGCACTCTTCGATCCATAGTGATTCTTGTTCGACATGTATCTTGAGCACACCTCTCAGGTCGATAATGTAACATCCCTCTTGGGCACACTGAGCGAACTTATTCTTTGAGGACACTTGCTCGCAAGTGATCTGGATTATCATGCTATTAAAACTTTTGATTTTGATTATGAGGCGTTATGGGTTGTTGACATGTTGTTTTACGTCTTTGACATAGACATGTGTTATTGACTCGGTTTTACTGAGTGTGTAGGATTATGGACCTAGAGGATTTCAAGGCATCGATAGAAACCCTTGGACTCTGGATCAAGTCAGGGAATGTACCATTGGGGTTTGATTGTCTTATTGTGATATTAGTGCATATGATTAGATGATATGATAAGGATATATTCTGACATGACTTGTTGATGATGCAGGCTGACGATAGCTTGCCAACCAGACTCACATATGGAGTAAAGGGGTCATGCAATACTACCAGAGATGTTGAGGGAGAGGTGTGGATAGAAGCCCTGCCACAACCTACTAGCACTCCTGCCATGGCTCGAACTGTAGGTTAATGATTACCTAGTTCGAGAGGACCCACGATGTCGTGAGGGCAGATTATGACAGCCGCTCACGATGATTCTAAGGGGCGCGCAATAAGGCGGGGGGATTACTCCTTAGAGGCCCTTAGTCTCCCACAAGTTCACCTGGTGGAGTGTTGACTCCAGGGGTTATTGATGTCTACCAAGTCAGTCAAGAGGCGAGTGGCAGCCTTGGAGCACGTAGTGCGTCCTGAAGGGCACATCGCGCAAGGGAACAGATGAGGCGAGTGGCACCCTTGTAGCACCTAGTGCGTCCTGAAGGGCACGTCGCGTTGTTGATGATAGAGGGATGAACCTAGATGGCCCTAAGATAAATAACATGTTAAGTAATTTAAAAAAAAAAAAAAACAATTTCCCTAATTAAATGTCACCCAGTACGAAATTTAAGGACTAAGTCTTAATTACACTAGTAGTAAAATTTTATCTTCTATAAAATAATAATAATAATAATAATAACAACAACTTAAATAATAATTATGATCTTCGTTAAATCTTGTAACATGAAGGGAGTAAGAAATTTAATTTATTCACAAAAAATAAAATCTATGGATATAAAATGTAAAGAGGGAATTAATTGTTTTATCTTGTGATAATTTAAAATATAATAATTTA
This sequence comes from Picea engelmannii, assembly GCA_009831015.1. Classification (NCBI taxonomy): domain Eukaryota; kingdom Viridiplantae; phylum Streptophyta; class Pinopsida; order Pinales; family Pinaceae; genus Picea; species Picea engelmannii. The sequence goes on along the minus strand of ML785116.1, from coordinate 1,991,575 downwards.
ATGATAAAAGGGGAAAAGGGGTTAAATTCCACACATGCCTTTTTGGAGTTCTAATTAAAAGGGGAAAGAGGGAAAATCAAAAAATTAGGAAACTAGGGAAAAGAGGTACCATAAAAAGGGAAAAAGGGGAACTTAAGGGAAAAAGAGGAAAGTCAACTTAGTAAAGAATCTACCATTTAAGAGCTTTCTAATTTTTGAATTGAACTAGCAATTTAATAAAAGGGAAAGTTATTAAAACCTATAAGAGAATTTGGGGACACCTAGGAGTGATTCTAGGAGTAACTCTAGGTGGGTGAGGGAAATAAAGATAATTAATCAATTAAAGAAATTAAATAATGGAGGAATGAAGGGGATGGGTGACACTTGTACGGAGAAGACATTTTAGGAATTTATTTTTAAAACTTTAATTAAATGAGATTTCAGGAAAGAAAGGAAGTTCGAAACTCTATAAAATGAAGAAAGGAGAAGGATGAAGGATCATCTTATATTTGCGTAACGTTATGCTGCAGAAATATCTACTTGATTGATTTACTTGTGGGAGTTGGGATACCCAGCTCAGAGAGGAGTGGTAGCTCGACCTTCCGAGGCGAGCTGAGAACTAGTCGAAATCTCTGTATAGTGTGTGTGGCCCCTTTGCGGCTCATGGGGATAAGGGGGAAGAAGAGTACCCCTAGCATTGGCTGGGAGGTATCGGTGAAGTCTCGACGGTAGGCGAGCGGAAGTTGCACGGAGTGCGCGGGACGTCATTCGGAGTGGGCGAACATGCAACAGTATGCTCTCTTCATTTATGTTTGGTAGATGGTATTAGGACTTATGCTTGGATCTGCTTGTTTATTGGAAAAATAAACTGATGTCTTTAAAGATTGAGGACGGAAACTTGTCTTAGCCTAGCTCGATGGTTGTTGTCTCCCATGGACTTCATTTTCCCGCATGTCTAGACCACCTTGCTGTGTGGAGTGTGACTTCTTGGTTGTTTAGCCTTCGTCCCTAGCTCACCAGTCCTTGCATGAGCAGTCGTCCAGGAGCCTAATTTACGGTCGTCGCCTTAGCGTTAAAAGACCTATGGATCTCAACGCCCTACTTTCCTATGAGAGGATGATGAGTGAAGGATGATGGTGTCAGTCGTCTACCCTGTTGTTTGTTCTTGGTTGATTATTGGTCACCGCACCTTCTTGCGATTGAAATGACCTCTGTGATATTGACACGACCTTTACAATTTTTTTTTTATAAATCGAACTCTGCGTTCTAATGACCTCTGCGAAGTGATCTCTATATCTTCTTGGATAGATCATCCCTGCAAATGCTTTGTGAGAGTTTTTCTTCATTTTTAAATGCTTCCTTTTGGCACAAACCCTGCATTTAATGCGATTTTCCCTACAGTTGCTTACGTCTTACCTAGTGATTCAGCATTCATAGAAGAATTGTCCATTAAAATATTTTTATGTGTATTCTCCTTCATTCAACGATTTGTTGAAACTCCCGACTTCATTCAACAATTTTCTAATGTTAAATCATATAAAATGAATTGTTGAAACTCCTGACTTCATTCAACAATTTGCTGAAACCCCTGACTTATTCAACGATTTGCTAATGTTAAATCATATAAAATGAATTGTTGAAACTCCTGACTTCATTCAATGACTTGCTAATGTTAAATCATATAAAACGAATTGTTGAAACTCTTGATTTCCTTCCATTGTGATTTTTTAAACCTTGCTGGATTTTCTTCACGCTTGGGCGGATAAAACCTCGGAGGATATTTCAATGACCTTCCTTGGTTCTATGCATTTCTCCTATAGTGCTCTACATTTTTACATTTTGTCTGCATTTTTATACATGGAGGGATAAATTTACTCTGCTTGATGAATATTTAACTCTGTGTTACAGTGCATGGTGGGGTACATTTAGCCTTTTGTTGTATGGATGGCTATTGAGCTCTGATCTTGTAGTTTTGTTGCCAACAATGTTTCTTTAACTGTTGACGGCAATATAAATTCCAGTCTTGGTGTTTGCCCAACAATTTTTTTTTTTTTTAAATATAGACAACATTGTGGTTCCCTTCTGGTGCTTTTGGCACAATGAAATTCCAGTAGAAGAATGTTTGTGTTTACCTGTTACTACCATGAATCTGGCATGAAATTGAAGTCTGTGTTTTCCTATCATTGCCATGATTTTTCCATAAAAATGTAGACTGTGTTTTCCTTTTGTTACCACGAGTTGGTCATGAATTTGAAGTCTGCGTCTGTTTGTTTATGACCACCGTTTTTCCTTCAAGGAGTGACTAAGTCACAGTTTAAATGACCCCCCCCCTTTTTTCTATTTAGAAAGAAGACTGCATTGTTGGTATGCCCATGCTTTTTGCCTTTAATGGTGGACTGTGTGCGTTCAATGTACACGAGTGTGCATAACTACTGACTGTGCCTCATAACTTGGAAAAAGACAATAATTCTAGAACTCCAACTAGGTATCCACACTCCTGAGCCTTACCTTTACCTAACAGTGCATCTAGTTGTCATAGTTGGGTTGGAACAACTTTCCTTCCCCTCCTTTTTTTTTTCTAGTTTCAAGTATTGTTATGGGATTTTGTTTTTGCACAAATTGTAGTGACGGGATTTGATGAATTAACTAAGATCAGGCCCTGTAATCATTTCCATTTAACTTTTATGTCAAGAAATCTTGTTACTACAAATGGCAGTAATTTCTTTTAATTTTTATGACAGAAAAATCTTATTCAAGACATGTGGCAGTGTATCTAATTATAGGTACACGACCTTAGTGTCTCATTGATTGTGATTGTCTTATGACATCTACACTCCTTAGTTGATTCCTTTAACATTGCAGGCAACTGTCACTTGGGTACCTTTAGTTAAGTTAGTCTCATGCTATAATTTATTGAGTTAATCATGTCTCCTTGATGTTTCCTGCCTTGACATGGTTAGTGTTGTTAGTGGTATATTAATTGATAGGTTAATTTTTATTAAATGTCTTGTTATTAAATGCCTTGTCATTGCCTTATTAATTGTTAATCGTATCATTCTACATTATTTTAGTTAATGCTTTATTTAATGTTAATGGCTAGTAAGATTGTGATTTGGATTAATTTAGAATTAGATGACAGGTTGAGATTTAATTGTGCATCAGTGTTTAATAGTAACATTCTACATTATTTTAGTTAATGTTTTATTTAATACTAATAGCTAGTAGATTAAGATTTGGATTAAATTAGAATCGCCCAAATGGAATGTAATAATGATTAAAGTTTGATTGGCGAGTAATAACTAAATTGCAATTTCTAGACCTGCTAAATTTATCTATAATTGAGGATGCATTGTATTTATCGTTGTAGATCTAGTATCGGTTACTTAGACATGCTAAATTGATTGTATTTAACGTTAATTTAGAGGGTGCATTAATGAACAATGGTCAATTAGATGTGCCCCTATTGAAAGGTAACCAATGAAAAAGGATCGTAGATATTGACCATTTAGCCTTGATTAATGGATGGGTTGTTTATTATATTTAATGATTGTCCTTAGATTAGTGGGCTTGGTCTACTTGTGTCGGGCGGGATGTGGACACCTCCTTGTTCCTCAGAACAGTCACCAGCCCTGTTATCAGACTAATCAGTAGGTGCAGACACTAACAGATCTCCCTAGATCCACCTGGATCTAGAACAAAACAGGACAGGACATGACTCTTTCCCTAAGTTATGACCATTGAATTAGCTAGTAAGGAGTAACAAGCGACATACCTTTGTAACGCTTCCTAGGGTCTATGTTTCTCCCGCTTCACTCCGATGCTCTCATGAGGTCAAGACCAAGTCAACCCAAACCCACCAAAGTGAAGATAGAAAATGTATTCAATCGTCAACTTATGTATATGATCAAGGAGTTACACAAAAAAGTGAGAATGACTTTATGGGAAAAGGACATGTCGCTGTATCATATTAATCGAAAGTAGAAGATACAACCTGATCACCTTGATGTCGTAAGCTTCCTTTTGGTGACTCTTGGTTCCAACACACACACTAGCTTTGTCCTTGCATGAAGAAGATCCAATTCCTCTTGATAGACCTACTAGAATATTCTAGCTTCTACTCAAGCTGGGTTCTTCACACAATTCCTTCACCAATTATTCAATTAATCTTGCTTAACCTTTTCCATGAGAATCCTATCAATATATAGGAGAGGATGAGATGGTTACATGGATGAGAATGATCCCACCAAATTAGGGAAACTAGTAAAATGATAACCATTCGAATGCCAACCCATTTTCTAGAAGATTCCCTTCTAGAACCATCGAGACTTCATCTTTTTTCCAATCTTGAAAATAAGTCTGCACCCTAAGTATAGAACACAATGTGAGAAGTTTGCACCCTAGCTGAAGGTGGCCTGCGAGAATGGGTCATTCTCGCACCCTAGGCTATAAGCAGCTTGCGAACTCACTTTGAAAATATGTTTTCTGGAAGGGGATGAATGCCACTTTTCTCAGGAGAAAGTTCTTGTTAGGAGCCTAAGTACACCACCTTCAAGACACCATCAACATAACCAAAATCATGTGTAACAAAATTCCCCCCAAAGTATGAGGCCGAAATCAGTGACAGCCGAAACACTTTGTAAACTGCGTGTGTGTGTCAGAAACCAGGAGCGCACCTAATCGAAAACCTGCAAAAAACTTAAGCATCTGCAGAATAGCATATTAGTTCCGAGGTAGGCATTCCCATACTCAGATCATAGACTGATGACATCATAAACATAGGTCATGGCCACCAATCATACACCATGGATCCATACCGACAAAATATCGCATAGCCACTAAGAATACACTGTAGATCTATGCAAGAAGAATCAAATTAAGACGACATAGCCACGACACATACAAAGTGGATCTATGTGTCAACAAATTATACATATTCCATCGCAACCTGGACCAAAGAGATAAGATCCAGGGTCTTCAATCTCGTCACCTAAAAGTATGAATCTAACCATGTGATTACATGTGTCGAAGTCGAACATGGTAGAAACCACTTGATTACCGGTCATTGATGAAACCTTTAACAAGTGCGAGGTAAATCACCATTAATGTCAATGACTCCGAAGGTACACTAGTAAAATCCACCGAATGTGAATAAATGATTTGAGGTCGAACATCTGACGGAATCTCCCTATCAGGGGTCAACGATGAAAACCCACTGTCAAAAGCGAGAAAACTTGCCATTGAGGCATGCAAGTTCCAAGGTACCAAATAATTTCTAAGTCTTGTTTCTGGATAATGAGTTGGAGTCGACGGAAAAAAAATCGTCACACGAGGGCCTTAATGTATCCCCCATCAATGACACGAAATGAGTAACAGATTTTGAAGGTGAAACAGAGTATGACGTAAGTTGGACTAGACATAGGGAAGGCCGACACGGAAAGAATGGGCAACTGCAGATGGCCGACACAATAGAGGTTTCGGATGAATTTCTCCTGAAAATATGAATGACACGACCAATTATTTGGCAGCATTGACTCAGAGATGACTCAGGATATGACCTTGTAGAAAATTGAATGAGAGACAAATGGATTTCCCAAACCGGATTTAGATAACGAATAAGGGGGTGTCATGTTCAAGAGTGACACTTACTACCAATAATATGAATACGAAAACACATCCCTTTCCTAAATTTTCCCCCACCATTTCTGGTGAGTACCTCTTTATTTTTACACAAGCTTGAGGAGGATAACATATGCTTTTTGATGTAAGATCATCCTTCAGATGATTCCTTCGGAGTATGTTTAACAAACCTTAGGAAGGAGTGGTTCGGTCCCATTGCGGGTCTTTCGATGTTTGTTTAATGAGTCCAAAGATAGAAAACTCGAAGGTTTTTCATGATTATAGAGTCTGAAAAAAAACTTAAAAGAGAACTCTCTCAGTTTCTTTTTTTATAAAATAGTCTGATGAGACCGAAAAAGAGATAAATTATTGCCCAACAGATGCTTTCTTCAAATACTTTAATGAGCGTGAAAAGAGCAAGGTTGCTTGACAATATTTTCATGTTTAGAGAGTCTGAAAAGAGCTTAAAGAGGACTCCAGGGGGGTTCCTTTTTCATATAACCTTGTTAAGCCTGAAAAAGTGATAAAAGTGTGCTCGATTGCGTTCTCATGTATTTTCAAGCATGAGAACGGACAAAGACCAAGCTCGAGGTTTTGTGCAAAAACCATAAAAAACAACTGAATCATGCGAAGAAAAAGAAAAGAAATATCTGTATCCCGATGTATAAATGTCGAAGTCGTCATGTCTGCAAAAGTCGCACTCATAAGGGTATTAGGAATTAGGTTTAATAAATAAAACAATTATAAAAACCCAACAAAAATGGTAAAAGTAAATATAAGTGGGTAAAAGTTCTTTTTACCATAGTCATTGTAACTTTGCCAATATTTTAGCCTAAAACCCCTCTTTTGCCCTTGAATTTCGGCGCTCGATTGCGGGAGGTACGAACATCCATTCGAAGAACTGTCTCCAGCAATGAGGTAAGCTCCTTGTCTTCTATCTTTTCATGGTTCAATTTTTCATTTTCATTGGTAAAATTCATGTTTTTGAGTTTGTTTTAGGGGTTAAATTTGCACTCAGCCATTCTTGCAGGCCATCCACACAGGACCTGCGAGAATGCATCATTATCGCAGGCGGCCCCAAAGGAACCTGCGAGAACCTCACACTGTGCTTAAAGAGCACCTGCGAGAACCGCAAAGTAAAAAATTTCTTTGAAGCTTGCTCAATGAAAAATATACCAAGTCTTGAAGAGACTTGCTGACCTTCTTCTTATGTTTCTTATGCAGGCATTTGGCTATCACCATGGTTCTAGAATGGCATGAAAGAGAGCATGAAGAAGATGATGATATTGCTGGGAATAACCCGGGCACCATTGCCGCTTTGCGAGACTATGGTTTCCTGAAATTCTTTCGTATCCCGGGTATGAGGGCCCAAGTCAGGCTATTCGAGTACCTTGTGCATATGTGGGACGTAGACCAACAAGTTTTCCACGTAGGGGTCCACACATTGTCCTTGGATATCAAGGATGTTTATTTCTTGACAATACTTTCATGGTGTGGGTACCACGCTAGCTTTATTAGTAGCAGAGGTGGTGGGCTACCTATGAGCGAATACTGTCATTTGTACTGTGTTCCAGAGGTGGAAAGGAGCAAAGGAAAAGTGGCCATTTGGGGGATGCAGGATTTGACCCTTCACACTATTTTTCTCACCATTTATCATATGGCTGGGAGAACTCCTCCTAACATGGCTCTCCAGAGCTACTTTTAATATTCCATAGAGTGTATTGAGCCTCGGGTCTTTAACTGGGCAGATGCAGTCCTTCGTAGTGTAAAGAGGTAGTTGACCAAATGCAGGAGAGGAAAACTGAAGCAATTCAGTTATGAGTCTTTTTTGGTGTCCTTTCTCGAGAGGGTTCCCTTGATGAGATTGCAGGTTCAGTGGGGTTTACCAGCTCCAAAGGATCCAAGAATGTTGAGGTGGTGTAACCTCATGGCCAGGCATGTAGTTGGACCAATCATCAAATACAATGATTCCTTCTTTGACTAGTTGCGACCACAGATGATGATGGCCGATGATTATGCCTATGTTGGGTTGGATTTACGAGGAGATACGGATTTGTCCTTGCCCGAGGATTCTCAGTGGGGAGATCTTAGTAAGAAGTACACATTTTTTACTTTTTAAATGTTTTTGTGAATTTTATCATATGAAAATGTTTTTATTTTCGTCCAAGGTCTAATTACAAAATTATTTTTTGATGACACAGACATGGGGCCTTATCGACCTCTAGGTACTTCTCCTATTCAGCGATGAGAAGAGGTGGCTCCAGTTCCATGATGGGACACTGAAGATTATGAAGCGGTGGAACAAAATCTGGAGGGTTTGACAGCAGACATTCCAGACATGCCTCTTGGAGAGGTTCCGCGACATTATCAACATCATACAGTAGGGGTGTCAGAGTCTGTTGGCCGACTGCTTCGTAGGGTTTCCCGAGAAGTCGTGTGTTACCATGAACGTCATCCATGACGTCACTTTGTAGAAGCTATGAGCTTCAGATTTTGAAATTTTGGTTCTCGGACAGAATTTGTTTTGTAAAAACGTTTTTGGTCGTTATATATACATATGGTTTCTACCGGCTTATCTTGTGTTGTGTGATGCTTGTGATATGATTGATTTATAAATGACCGAAATGTCTGTCTAATACATAGTTATCTAATGCATTAGTTAATGTATTTAGACATCTAGGAATATGTTGATATTCAATATAATCAAAATAACGTTCCAAGAGGCGAATTCGCAAATACACCTGTAACAAAGTAGGACTTCGAATAGCATAGACATTACTTAAATTTAGTACTCCGAGGTGCGAATCGAGTCGCACAACCAAGCGACGAATACCAGGCGAGATAACATCAATCAATAATTCAATAACGACGCTATACTCTGCAATATTGTTGGTCGCACGATTGAGGCACACACCTCGTAGAGTGACAAGGTCATTTGTAGGGGTGTAAATTGCCCACGCAGCAGAAGCAACATTCCGAGTACTACAGCTAGTGCCATCAGCGAAGCCAATGTGGGGTAACGAATACTCCGACATCTAGAAATCAAACACAACGTCACATAAGGGAAGAGACTAGATAACGAAAAAAAGAAAACTACAAAAACACACAAGAAGTACGATACAATAAAAATACAAGTACTTATGCACAGGTGATCTTATGCATAGTACTTCTTCAAGTACAACCCATTTCTAGGTTCACTCAAAGGGATACCATCATAATCTACTAACTCATAAGCTCCTTTCTCCAAAACTCGTCTAACGATATAAGGACCTCGCCACATGGCTTCAAATTTTCCAGCTCCTAGTATATCTCGATCTTGTTCATAGAGGAGAACCAGATCTCCTTCGGAGAAAATGTGAGGCTTGACATGTTTTTCATATTGGGCCTTGACACGTTTCTTTTGGGCTTCTATGACTAAGGTAGCGTCGCGTTGAGTTTCATCTAATCACATAAGGTACAACAGACGTTCTTCTTCTGCAAAAGTGTTCGGGAGGAGTTCGACGGCTAGTTTTAAAGAGGGTATCTCACATTCAATCGGGAGAATGGCTTGTACACCATAGACTAACCGGAAATATGTAAACCCAGTAGAGGACTTAACAGACATCCGGTAAGCCCAAAATGCTGAAAAAAACATTTTGTGCCAACTTGTTTTGTGAATCCCTATCATTCGTCGAAGCATGGTTATGAGAACTTTGTTAATCGCTTCGACTTGGCCATTGGCTTGTGGGTAATAGGGCGTTGAGTTTTCATGGCGAAGACCCAAATTTTCAGCGAGTTCAGACATCATGAAGTTTCTAAAGTGGCTACTGTGATTGGTGACGATAGCCTGAGGAACACCAAAACGATCTATGATGTGATTAAAAATGAATAATGCTATGGTCTTTCCAGTATTGTCAAATGTCGGCATCGCCTCAGCCCATTTCATAAAATAATCTATGGCTATAGTAATGTATCCATGCCCCCCGACCGAGTGGGGGTGACATGTCATGAAATCGATTCTCCATTTCACAAAGGGACCAGTAGAGACCACAGGGTGAAGAGGAGCGGTATGTGACCGTATCTTATGATTATAGGTCTGGCAAGCGTGGCATTTTTGGACGGCAATTATGCAATCATTAAATAAAGAAGGCCAAAAATACCCTTCTCGTAAGATCTTCTGGGCAGTAGCATATCCAGACATATGACCACCACAGGCTCTAGAATGGCAGTCTTTTAAGGATTTCTTGTCTTCGTCGAACGTGAGGCAGCGTCGAAAAACTAAGTCAATCCCACGGCGATAAAGAGTATCCCCGAGAATAATATATTGACGGGCTTGGTAGCGTATTCGATGTCAGTCAGTACTGGACAAATTAGGCCGGAAATTCTGGGTTTGGAGATATATGATGATATTGCCATACCAAAGATCATTGGAACTAATGAGAAAAAGGGATTCATCAGGTAATGAATCGACTACTACATTTTCCGTTTCAGAGTAGGGAAAGTCGCATATCAACTCGGCAAACACTAAGGACTTCTTGGAATTGGCTCGTTCGAATTCCAAGTCAATTTCTTGGAGAATAACTATCCATTTGGAGTATTTTTCCCCTAGTAATTGACATGTGAGAATGTGCTGCATAGGGTTGCAGTTAGAAATCATTGTAGTCTTGCGAGAGAGGATATAGTGTCGGAAACGTTGAACTGCTTGGACAGCTGCCAAGGCCAGTTTTTCGACATGTAGATACTTGGTTTCAGTAGGCGTTAGACTTCGACTCAAGTAATAGATAACATGTTCATCATGAGAATCATCCTCTTGGACGAGAACCATAGAAATGGTGTAATCCGAGGCTATGAGGTAGAGGAAATAATCATGACTGTAATCGGGGGGGAAGAGAAGCGGAGCATGTGTCAGGGATAGTTTCAAAGCTTTGAAGGATTTGTTTGCGATGGTATCCCATATGAACTAGGACCATTTTTTGAGGAGTCGCGTAAATCCACGAGTTATCTCGGCGTAGTTTGGGATGAAACGACGAAGAAAGTTTGCTTTCCCTTGCAAACTTTGTAACTGGTGAAGTGTAGAAAGAGGAGGGAGATTGAGAATCGCCTTGAACTTTAAAGGATATACCCTGATCCCTTGATGTGAAACAATAAATCCTAGAAGTCAGCTAGATTCTATGCAGAAAACGCATTTGTAAGGATTCAAGCGTATATGGTAAAACCGACAACGGACGAAAATGGCTCGAAGGTGGATTGGATGATCGAATTGGCACATGGAATGAGTAGGTAAGTCATCAAGATATGGTTGCACGATGTGCTTGATATCATGGAAGGCATAAGATATAGCACGTTGAAAAGTTGTGCCAATGTTCTTGAGACCGAAAGGAAGTTTCCGATAGGCGAAAGTGCCCCAAGGAAAAATAAAAGACATCTTGTGTTGATCCTCGGGAACAATATTGATTTGATTATATCCAGAGAAACCATCCATTAGAGAGAATATTTCGCTTCTAGTGCAATCGTTGACAATCTGATCGACGAAGGGGGTAGGAAAGTTGTCCTTAGGACAAGCTTTGTTGATATCCCTATAATCAACGCATACGCGGATTGTGCCTTGTTTCTTGTCGATTGGGACAAGATTGGAAACCCAGTCAGTGAGGGCCACCAGGTAAATAAAGCCAACTTTGAGAAGTTTCTCGACTTCAAGCTTGATAGCAGCCGCTTTATGGGGGTGAACTGGACAAAGGTGTTTTCAGACGAGTTTAGCGTCTGGGTATGTCTTGATCTCATGTATCACAATGTCGGGGTCGATACCCGACATTTCTTCGTAGCTCTAGGAGAAGACGTCACGAAACTCTTTGAAAAGTGACGTGTAGGTGACGATTTCGTCAGGGGAACACGAAGCTCTGATATGCACATTTTGGACAATTCCAGGTTTGATGGATATGTCGAGGGGAATAGTGGGTGAGATATTTCTCAAATTCCCTTCGGAAAACACATTGTGTGTGGACTCGGGAACTATTGAAATGACAACAACAGTCGACGGGGTCGAGATCCATTGGTAGTTCTCGATGGTATGTTGCTCCAGGAAGAGGATGGAACGGTGATGTCCATCGTTCCAAGGGGTGTCTTTCATGATAGACATGATCATCTCATCTGTGGGAAAAATGACACGGAAAGGATCTGCAGATAACTCACCAAGAGAGGGGGTAGAAGGGGTTGCCTATTGAATGGCATGATAGGCAGATTCGAACGGACTTAAAGGTATTTTTTCATCGTAAGGAAGATGATCGCCAAGGTCAGGTACCACCCATGGATCGTGAGATGAAAGGTTTCCATGAATCGAGGTGGAGATCATGTTGATTGAAGCGACAGATGAGTGTTGAACATCAGGTGGTGGAATTTGGAAAGTACCCATTAACGAAGAGTCTTTGAGAAGACCTACACCGACATTCTCATAACCGGGAGGGGTTCTGGCGATGAACGGTACGTTGCCAGTACGTGTATCTGTGTTAAAGTAGGATAATTGGTCGACAGTGACAACCTTTCCTTGATGTGGGAAACGTACACCACAAAAAAGAGTCAACACAATTGCGCGCATGGAATCGATCCAGCTACAGCCAAGAAAAATATTGTAATCGAGAGGAGCGTCAAATAATTCCACTTCGACTTGGACGGTTTTTCCTTCTAGCGTGATTGGCAAGGAAGGAAGAACACCATAGGGCTTAAAACCGAAGCCATTGAAGGCTTTGAGAGTGTTATGGGATTCATTCAAAGAGGGAGAGCTGATGGCTTTCCAGCAGGTAACATACATGACACACATCGAGGCACCCTTGTCGATAACGGTTCGACAAATGTTTTTGTTGGAGACAATCACTTGGATTTGGAATGCAAGTTGAGGGGGTAACCTTGGAATGTGATCTTCCAAGGAAAAAATTATTAAATTCGTGTTCGTCGGGTCGATGCCACCGATATATTTCAACAGTGCCTTCTGTTGTGTGGGACAACTTTGAAGGACTTCAAGGGCTGACATCGTAGAAGGTGCTTGGGCCAGATATTCAAAAATGTTGTAGTTTTGGGTGGCACAGGCATGAGGATTGAAAGTCGATTTCCGAATGACGCCCTTTGGAGGGGGTCAAAGAACTGTGTCAACGCTTGGTCATTCGAGATGAAGAGGACCGTTGGTACGTGGAGTCTTAGGATAGGGTTGTACCAATGAAGGAGATATATCATCAACCTTCTCTTTAGAGGGAGAATAATATTTGGCTCAAGTGGTGAGTGCAATGTCATTCTTCTTTGAATATCCAGTACACATCAATACATAGGACGTAGTAGAAGGGGAAGGTTGGTCATTAATGACCAATTGGGCCTATTGTTGAGAGGGCAAGGGTTGGGACAAAACGGCCGTAGTGGGTGGTTTCAGAGCCCCTTGAAGGAACTTAGTAACTTCGGCGCATCGTGGACAATCCTTAGTGTAGTGATCACCACCATAGATAAGACAAGGGTATCGGGGTTTGTGCTTATCCCTGTCGTCAACAGGTGGAGTTTTGGTTCTCTCTGCTTGAGAAGTATTTTTTTCCTCGTTATTCTTACCCTTTCCCTTTCGAGATTTGTTTTTACCTGCTGGGTAGATTGAACTGCATTTACCTCAGAAGTCTTGCCGGTGGGAGGGGTAGGAGACAAAGCATTTTGAACATTAGAATAAGCAAGTTTGGGGTTGGTGCTTGAGGCGGAATGTGGTTGGGCATGGAAAGTACCAATCACACCGTCGGCTACATGAGAGGTAGTTGAAGTACTTGAAGTGGCAGAAGTGGAAGGACGAGGTGCATCAGGGAGTAAGTCGTAAAGAGTACTTGTTTGTGAGTAAACGAGGTCAATATATTGAGAACGACTTAGGCCTGTTCTTCTGTGACAACTCCACCCATGGCGATGTCATGAGCGATGTCATTCACAAATGATTTTGTGAACCACTCTGCCAGCAACTGATCGAGAAGTTCGAGTTTGATGAGACGTCGTCTCCATCGCCACTCATGAATGTGATCAGATATATGAGTGGCTTTGGCATGTTTTAAAGAACTCAAAATATTGGTCCCCATTTCATAATGGATCGGTAACTAGTAGTGGGTGAGGAAAGCCATAGCTAGGGTGTTTAAGTCGACGAAGAAACCTCATGGTAATTCTATATACCACTTTGCAGCAAAACCTGTGAGAGTTCTTTGAAAAAGACGTAATCAGATAGAGTCATCCATCAAGGAGTTGGATGAGCACCAGGGATGAACAGTCATGACGTGATTGTTCAGGTCCTCTCCCTCTTTTCCATCGAATTTAGGGATGTCAGATGGTAGCTTGGATGGTATAGTGGGCCATTGGGGAGAGTGACGGATTGGTTCATTTAAAATCCTCGACAGATCCAGGAGGTCCAAAGTGGCCAAGAAGGGTAACTGTCTATTCACATGCAGGTATTGGTGGCTTTGGGGAGGGAGTCCCATCGACAAACCAGTGGGACCATAAGTAGTCTACATATAATGTGAAGACCCAGGCAGATTTGGTGGTTGTTGCAGAGGAAAGTAGCCCATGGGATTATATCCTTGAACAGGGACGTGAGTTTGAGCATTCGAGCCCCAAATAGGATTGAACGTACCTAGATATGGTTGGCCTATACTAGGGGGTATAACGGATGTAGATGGAAGTTGTTTCCCCCTAGTCAATTGAGGATTATGTTGTATCATATGGTTCCAATACTAGGCCAAGGATGGAGGTATGTTTTTTCCATAAGGTGGGGTTGGTGGGGGTTGCCCTCCAATCAAGGGTTGAGTTCCAATTGGGGGTTGTGTTCCAATTCAGATTTGTGTCCCAATAGGAATTTTCCCTACAAGGGGGGGTCGAGTCAAACCTCCTTGGTGAAATTGTCCACCAACAAGAATCTGGTAATTTGGTGTGAACGACAGAATGGTGCCACTAGGATTAGTGTCGCTGATAGAGGACGAAAAAGGTCCTCCAAAAGGGGGTTGAGGAAGTGTCGGAATGAAGCCGGGAGGAGAGTGCCCAGAATAAGAGGGACCATCAGGAGTTCCATATGGAGTTTGCGTAGGAGTGGAAATAGAATTATTCAATGCACGGTATCCGGGTGGAAGCATCAGGGTGACACTGGGCGAGAGTGGTGTGCCGATGGGGGCTTGACTAGTCGTTGTAATCCCAGTGTGAATACTCGTAGTGTCTGTGTAATGGACCATTTATATAGGGACGGTCAAGATGTTGTCAGCTCACGGAGCTTCTGTACCAGGAAAATAATAAGCAGTAGTAAAAGATACTGTGTCTGGGTCAGAGGTTTCGAGGAACGCGGGTGAGATGGTGATTTCAATGCCTGATCCTGCACCAAAAAGGTCCCGTCTAAAAACTCCAGGAGAAAAAAAAGGATATTGGCCCTCAGGTCCTGGAAAGGGTCCATTCGGTGATCCAGAAGACACAACAACTAAGTCTCCATAAGAATTCACTCGCATAATATGTCTCTCAGAATCGAGGTGAAGTTGAAAGTCCTCTCAAGAATTGGTAATTTGAAACTGTTCCAGAGAGTCAGTTCTTTCCACTTATGGAGTGGTGACGTCTTGGACTTCACTCTGTTGAGGAGAGCCCTTAGGTGAGCTTGTAGGCAAGGATTGAGAACCTTCCAGGTTTTCTGGAGGTAAGCCCTGCATTCTATGTGAACGACGTGGAGGGTCTATTGTGAACGAGTTACAAACTTCCGAAGAAAGTCCTATGGTCAACTTGGGTAAACAAACAACATGCGCTAGTAAAGAAAATCTAGGAAACAATACGAAGAAAACAAGACCTTCTAATTCCGAAGTCACTAGTTGGTGATGAAATTCAACGTCACAACAACAAGACAAGAAGGGGCTGGGCTAGGGTGGAAAAGTTACGTTGACGACCTGCTTAACGAACTTACACCCTGGTGCAAGCTCCCACACATAATCGTGGGTATACCCTCTAAGGAGCTCGAGTGATTTTGGTCAACGTCAATTCCAGGTACTGCGAAGACTTGCCCCTTCATAGACACCTTGTGTAAGACCCTAAAAATATAGGCCACGAAGGTTACCACCACCAACAATAGAGCCTGGGGGGATAGTCGACAGTTTGATCCACACATAAGGGCAGGGTATCTAGCCTGAAATCAACTCGAGAGGCTTCCACTCATCATTGTGGGTATACCTCTAAGTGACCCCCGTAATATGTGCAATCTCTACACCAATATCAACAAAGAAGGGTGAGCAACTATGTCAATATCAATGTGACCTCATGTTTGACCCTTGTGTGAGAAGGGCTTCCCAGGACGGAATGTTGTAAATGGAATTTTGGCACTACTTTACACAAGACTCTATTGTGTGTTTTGTGCTTTGGAGAGTGTAACTCTCTGCCTATTCCAAAGTGATAGCCTAGCTAATTTTTGGTGTAATAGAGTCCTAGAAAAGAGTTACTAGTTAAATTTTAAAATTACACAATATTGTTATGGGTTGTTGTTACTCAAAGGAAATGAAGGTGAAACCGATGTTGTGTGAGACTCTGACCCAACAATGCATAGATAGGAATGAAATATATCAATTTTCGTTTGATGAATCCTATGTATGGGAGGGAAAGAGAAGAGTTTCAGAACAATCTTGAACTACGATACACAATCTTCTTTAAAATGCAATCTCAATGAATCATGCAATAATGACAATTATCTATTTGTTAATTTTCAACAATTGATTTTCAATATTTTCAAAATGAAAATGCTTTTAAAAGATAAAAAAAAATTACTTTTCAAAAAGGATCTACACCATGGTGGTAAAAGTAAGGAAAACCAATAACTAATGAAAAAGCAATAAACAAAACCCAAACCAATCTTTCAATGGAGACAAAAACGACAAGTAGACAAAACTAGTCTTTTCAATTGCATGAGAACAATGATCTTCCAAATAATGAGAAAATGAGAAAGACAAAGAATCCCAACTTTCAAACCGATCACCGGCTCCTAACCAAACAAGTACTTAGATTCTAGGATTAGAGAGTATATCCTTGCTAAGAAAATTCAAGAGATGAGAGTTGAGAAAAAGATGGACAGGAAGAGCCTTTGATTTCCGAAGACTAATCGTGCACAAAATCCAAAGTCAAGAAAACATCAACCAGTGGTCCAAGAATTTCTTTTTAGACACCTATACTAAACTAGGCATCTGAGCATGCAAAAAACTTATATCCAAAAATTTTAAAAGAGGGTTCGCAGGCTATCAGTAATACACAGTGCGATAATGGAGCATTCTCATAGGCTACCTTTGAGAAAGGTGCAAGAACCTCTCACTAGACTTAAATGCATAGTATGAACTCAAGGTGTTCTCGTAGGCCACTATGGGGTTTAGTGCGAGAAGGCTTGAAACTAGGCAAAATTTTGGAAAAAGAAAAAAATTTTGAAGGGACTTCTGGACCCAGAGAGTTTATCAAGGTGTCCTGAAGACTCAGAGATTGATAGAAATGAAGAAAGGTAAGGCAAGAGCAAATGGCCAAGGAAAAACACCAAAAACCACGAAGAAATGGGTTGTGTCCCTAGTGGAGTCACCATTTTTGTTATCGGACTAATCGGTAGGTGCAGACACTAACAGATCTCCCTAGACCCACCTGGATCTAGAACAAAATAGGATAGGACATGACTCTTTCCCTAAGTTATGACCATTGAATTAGCTAGTAAGGAGGAACAAGTGAAATACCTTTGTAACGCTTCCTAGGGTCTCTGTTGCTCCCGCTTCGCTCCGGTGCTCTTGTGAGGTCAAGACCAAGACAACACAAACCAACCAAAGTGAAGATAGAAAAATGTATTCAATCGTCAACTTATGTATATGATCAAGGAGTTACACAATAAAGTGAGAATGACTTTATGGGAAAAGGACATGTCATTGTATCATATTAATCGAAAGTAGAAGATACAACCTGATCACCTTGATGTCACAAGCTTTCTTTCAGTGACTCTTGGTTCCAACACACACACTAGCTCTATCCTTGCATGAAGAAGATCCAATTCCTCTTGATAGACCTACTAGAATCTCCTAGCTTCTGCTCAAGCTGGGTTCTTCACACAATTCCTTCACCAATTCTTCAATTAATCTTTCTTAACCTTTTCCATGAGAATCCTATCAATATATAGGAGAGTATGAGATGGTTACATGGATGAGAATGATCCCACCAAATCAGGGAAACCAATAAAATGATAACCATTCGAATGCCAACCCATTTTCTAGAAGATTCCCTTCTAGAACCATCGAGACTTCATCTTTTTTCAAATATTGAAAATAAGTTCACACCCTAAGTATAGAACACAGTGCGAGAAGTTCGCACCATAGCTGAAGGTGGCCTACGAGAATGGGTCATTCTTGCACCCTAGGCTATAAGGAGCCTACGAACTCACTTTGAAAATATGTATTCTGGAAGGGGATGAATGCCACTTTTCTCAAGAGAAAGTTCTTGTTAGGAGCCTGAGTACACCATCTTCAAGACACCATCAAGATGACCAAAATCATGTGTAACAAGCCTTGAGACCTTAAATGGTTAAAATCGATGGGAACCTGGGCTTGACCATTGATTATGTGTCTTGGAGGTCCTAACCATTGCAGGGTAGGACGGGCGGGTAGTGATTCTTATACTTGTTAGGTCGCGATGTTGTTGTGTGATCTCCTTGCGTGGTGTTCATCGTCATGTTGCGTTGTTGAGTATAATGTCATGTTTACCTTCCTGCACACACACACAAAAAAAAAAAAATTGCACTTGTTATGAGAGGCTTGATGTCGTGATGAAATGGGAGGTTCGTTACATATGGTATCAGAGCGGGTTCAACCTGCGACTTGGGATCGCTATGGCTTTCGTTGACATGATTTGATTATAAGGTTACTAATTGCGCTGACTTGTATTCGTGTAGGTAATCATGGTTAGAGTACGTCGTGGAGGCAAACAACGGGGTGTTAGGGGAGCAGGTGCGATGCCTCCAGTAGCATCCATGCCTGAGTGGTCTAACCCCTAGGGAGACGAGTAGGTTCTCAGACAAGAGCAGATAGCAGTTGGTGATGTAGTTGGAATGATGAGATCTTTTCAACACATGTCCGAGGCACTAATCAACCGTTTGGACAGAGATGAGGCCAGGACGCTGGCACCCGCTGAGTTTCTATCGCGCGCTCTGGTCGATACTGGTAGCATTCACCGTGAACTCGAGAAGGTCAAATTTCCTGAGTTATTTGGTGCCCCAGACGGCACAACCACCGAAGAATGGTTAGAGAACATGGCGATGTGCTTCTCACTTCACAATTATACCTCCAACATGAAGGTCCGCATGGCAGTCTTTCAACTGAAGGGAAGCACTCTTCTATGGTGGAAGACGCTCCTACCACACCTGAACATGGTCGTCGAAGACGTGTCATGGGAACTGTTTGAGGAACGGTTCCGAGAGAGGTACCTTTCAGAGGATTTCATTGAGCATCAGCTCAATGAGTTCAATGCCTTACAACAGGGAGGTCGTACGGTGCCCGAATATGAGGCCCATTTTATCTAGTTGCTTCGGTATGCTCTGTACCTTAACACTGAGAAACTTAAGGTCAACAAGTTCGTGTTTGGCCTTAATGGTGGCCTACATGCAAAGGTTAGGATTTTATGCCTCAAACATTGCATGATGTCATCCAGAAGGCCCTCATAACAGAGGAGGAGCTTATCAGTGGGGGTCAGACCAGGACTCCAGCGAGTCCAGCAGGGCAGGTTTCATATGGAGCACAGCCGCATCCGATACCAGCCAAACATACGTCAGGATATCATGGCTTCCAGAGGGGATCCACTTTCACTACACCCCGACGATCGAAGCCTCAAAAACAAACACCTTATCGAGGACCACAGTATCAGTAGCAGCATCAACCGCAACAACAACACTTTAGGCCTCTTCAGCAGAACAGACCAGGATTCCAGGCCAGTGGGCCGCCATCTTCTACTTTGGGTACCAGGACTACTAGGTTGAAGAAGGCGTGTTGGACGTGTGGGGAGCTACACTACCAGTGCGCCCAGATCAGTTGGACCCACTACTGTGGAAAATATGGGCAAGGCCCATCGGATTCATGCAGTGGTGAATAACCTCCAAGCAGAGCATCAGTCGACAGTGCTCGAGACGATAGGTATCGTCCCTGACTAGACCCTTAGTATTTTGATAGATCCTGGTGCTACCGAGAGTTTCATTTATGGTGCAGTGCTAAAAAGGATTAAGGTAAATGCAGTCAAACAGGATGAGTTTAGCTTCATGGAGATGGCTTCAGGAGCTAAACAAAAGGTTGCAGGAAGGGTTACAGGATGTATCCTTAACCTGGGAGAGTTTGTCACCAGGGCCAACCTATACATCATTATCTTAGGATCTTATGACGTCGTGATTGGTATGGATTGGTTGGAATCGCATGAGGCGATACTCAACTGCAAGATAAAATAGATGAGCTTGGTCGATGACAAGGGACAGAGACATGTGATTGTAGGATGGAACCACCGATTTTCCCTGAGATTCATCTCTTCCTTGCAACTTCGGAAGAGCATGCACAAGGGGTGAAAGCTTTATGCGATACTTGCGTTAAATGAGAAGGGAGTAGCAGAAGGTTTAGAACACCTTTTGGTGGTGAGAGAGTTTGCAGATGTGTTTCTGGAGGAGTTACCTGGGATGTTGTCGGAGAGGGAATTGGAGTTCACTATAGACCTAAAACCGGGAACTAAACCGATAGAAAGAACACCTTATCAGATTTCGACCCCGGGGTTACAAGAGTTGAAAATGAAACTGAAGGAGTTGCTAGACCTGGGACTGATACATCCTAGTGTGTCACTGTGGGGTGCACCTGTTATTTCCATACGAAAGAAGGATGGGTTGTGGAGGATCTGCATTGACTATCGTTTATTGAACAAGGCCACGATCAAGAATCTGTATCTGTTGCCGATAATTGATGATCTGTTCGATCAAATGAAGGGTGTGACGGTGTTCTACAAGATCGATTTGCGATTAGGGTATCACTAGTTATGGATCAAGGAGGACTACGTCCCTAAGACCACCATTAAGATGAGGTTTGGACATTACAATTTTACTTTTTTATCGTTTGGACTGTCAAATACCCCAAGGGTATTTATGAGTTTGATGAATGGGGTGTTCCGTGAGTACATGGACAAGTTCGTCCAAGTGTTCATTAACAATATTTTGATTTACTCTTGGACGACGGAGGATCATGATGAGCACTTGCGCTTGGTACTATAGTGTTTGCGAGAGAACAAATTGTCTGGGAAGTTGTCCAAATGCTCATTTTATCAATCGAAGATTCACTACTTAGGGCATGTCATCTCCAGCGAAGGCATCGTCATGGATCCAGCCAAGGTCGAGGCTATTATGAAATGGCATGCACTGATGAATGTCCCGGAAGTGTGTAGCTTCATGGGTTTAACAAGATACTATCGACGGTTCGTCGAGGGATTTTCAAGGATAGAAAATCCGATCACGGAATTGTAGAAGAAAAACAAGAAGTTTCTTTGGACCGAGAAATGCGCGGAAGCATTTCGTAGGCTCAAGGAATTGTTGACAACAGTGCTGATACTAAAGGTCCCTAACATGGACACGGACTTCTTGGTATGCACCGACGCATCCAAGGAAGGCTTAGGTGGGGTCTTGATGCATGACGGACTAGTGATCGCTTACATTTCGAGGAAACTGAGAAGGCATCAGAAGAACTACGTGACGCACGATTTGGAGTTATTAGCCATCGTATATGCCTTGAAGGTTTGGAGACACTACCTTGTTGGATGAAAAATTGAATTGAATACTGACCATTGTGGACTACAACACTTATTTATGCAAACTGACCTGAACGCACGACAACGACGTTGGTCGAAATTGCTTAGCGAGTACAACTTTGAGATTACTTACATAAAAGGAACAGTGAACCGAGTGGTAGATGCATTGAGTTAGATACCACGCATATTTTCGGTGCTGCCTCTTCAGATGAATCTACGTGAAAATATTCTAACTTTACAGCATGACAATGACTGGTAGAAAGAGGTCAAGGGTTTTATTGGACAAAACACAATGATGGTACCACGTTTTGAGAGATTTTCATTTGATAGCGATGGTTTATTGAGGTTTAAAAATCAGATCTACGTATCGCCTAATGACGAGTTGAGGATATTGATCCTGAGCGAGGCTCATAGAGTAGTTTACATGGCTCACCCAGGAATCACGAAGATGAGGGAAGACCTTAAACCCTTTATTCTTCTGTAAAGGGAATGAGGACAGACATAGTCAACTATGTGGCCAGATGTCTAGAATGTCAGCAGGTAAAGGCTGAACATAGACACCCAGTAGGATTACTACAACCACATGAGATTCCAGAATCAAAATGGGAAGTTATTTCAATGGATTTTATTATTGGATTGCCACTGACGGCAAGGAGACATGACTCGATTTTCGTAGTAGTAGACACTCTGACGAAGAGTGCTCACTTTATTCCTGTGCATACGACGTACCAGGCACCTGACATAGCTAGAGTTTTCATCAGTGAGATTTTGAGGTTGCATGGCATGCCTAAGAGGATTATATCCGATTGAGGATTGGTATTTACTGGACGATTTTGGACAAGTTTCCAAGAGGACTTGGGAACCCAACTTAACTTTAGTACTTCATATCACCCGGAGACTGACAGGCAGACCGAGCAAATGAACCAGACCTTGGAGGACATGTTGCGCATGTACGTGATGGACCAACAAAAGCATTGGGAAGAATTCTTGCCACTAGTGGAGTTCGCTTACAACAACAGTTACCAGAGCACCATTAAGAGGGTGCCTTTCAAGTTTCTTTACGGGTTACTGTGTCGGACGCCTTTGAGTTGGGATCAACTCAAGGATAGGGTCCTGGTGGGACCAGAAGAGATCCAAGAAATGGAAGATAAAATGTGAACAATAAGACAAAGGATTAAAGAAGCACAGGATCGACAGAAGAGTTATGTCGATGTGCACCGTGTCGACCGTAGTTACGAGGTCATTGATCGAGTCTTCTTGCAGGTTAAACTACATAAGAGTTTGATCAAGTTTGGGAAGGGAGATAAAATCTCTCCTAGGTTCATGGGACTTTTCGAGATTGTGGAGAGAAAGGGGACCGTGGCCTATCGACTAGCCTTGCCTGATTCTTTGAGGCATATGCACGATGTTTTTCATGTATCTATTTTGAGACATTATATTAGTGATCCTACACATGTTATTGACATGAGTTCCTTACAGGTATCGGATGAGGGGGTGCTCACGGCTGAGCCGGTCCGCATCTTGGATCATTGTGGTCGACAGATCCGATGTTGAATGGTAGATCAGGTCAAGGTCTAGTGGGACAATTATAGTCCACACTCGGTGACCTGGGAGGACGCATATGATATAAGCCAACAATTTCCATTTTTGTTTGATAGATAGACATATGATACTTTGATACATTTTCTTTTTGGCATTTATATTGTGAAACTTCGGGACGAAGTTTAGACCAAGAGGGGGTGTATGTAACATCCCGCTCTGGCGCACTGAGTGAACTTATTCTTTGAGGACACTTGCTCGCAAGTGATCCGGATTATCATGCTATTAAAACTTTTGATTTTTATTATGAGGCGTTATGGGTTGATGACATGTTGTTTTACCGCTTTGACATAGACGGGTGTTATTGACTCGGTTTTACTGAGTGTGCAGAATTATGGACCTAGAGGATTCTGAGGCATTGATAGAACCCCTTGGACTCCAGATCGAGTTGAGGAATGTACCATTGGGTTTTGATTGTCTTATTTTGATATTAGTGCATCTGATTAGATGATATGATATGGATATATTCTGACATGATTTGTTGATGATGCAGGCTGACGATAGCTTGCCGACCAAACTCACATATGGAGTAAAGGGGTCATGCACGACTACCAAATATGTTGAGGGAGAGGTGTGGAAAACAACCCTACCACAACCTACTATCACTCTCGCCATGGCTCGAACTCTAGGTTAAAGATTACCTAGTTTGAGAGGACCCATGATGTTGTGAGGGCAGACTCCAACAGTCACTAACAATGATTCTAAGGGGTGTGCAATAAGGTGGGGACCTTATTCCTTAGAGGCCCTTAGTCTCCCACAAGTTCACCTGACAGAGTGTTGACTGCAGGGGTTATTGATGTCTACCAAGTCAGTCAAGAGGCGAGTGGCACCCTTGGAGCATGTAGTACGTCCTGAAGGGCACATCGTGCAAGGGAACAGATGAGGCGAGTGGCACCCTTGGATCACCTAGTGCGTCCTGAAGGGCACGTCGCCTTGTTGATGATAGAGGGATGAACCTAGATGGCCCTAAGACGAATAACATGTTAAGTAATTAAAAAAAAAACAATTTCCCTAATTAAATGTCGCCCAATACGAAATTTAAGGCCTAAGTCTAAATTACGCTAGTAGTAAAAAATATTATTCTATAAATAATAATAATAATAATAATAATAATAAAAACAACTTAAATAATAATTATGTTCTTCGTTAAATCTTGTAACATGAAGGGAGTAAGAAATTTAATTTATTCATAAAAAATAAAATCTGTGGATATAAAATGTAAAGAGGGAATTAATTGTTTTATCTTGTGATAATTTAAAATATACTAATTTAATGATAAAAGGGGAAAAGGGGTTAAATTCCACACCTACCTTTTTGGAGTTCTAATTAAAAGGAGAAAGAGGGAAAATCAAAAAATTAGGAAACTAGGGTAAAGAGGTAACATAAAAACGGAAAAAGGGGAACTTGAGGGAAAAAGAGTAAAGTCAACTTAGTAAAGAATTTACCATTTAAGAGCTTTCTAATTTTTGAACTGAACTAGCAATTTAATAAAAGGGAATGTTATTAAAACCTGTAAGAGAATTTGGGGACACCTAGGAGTGATTCTAAGAGTAACTCTAGGTGGGTGAGGGAAATAAAGATAATTAATCAATTAAAGAAATTAAATAATGGAGGAATGAAGGGGATAGGTGACACTTGTACGAAGAAGAAATTTTAGGAATTTATTTTTAAAACTTTAATTAAATGAGATTTTAGGAAAGAAAGGAAGTTTGAAACTCTATAAAATAAAGAAAGGAGAAGGATGAAGGATCGTCTTCTGTTCGCATAACGTTACGCTGCAGAAATATGTACTTGACTGATTTACTTGTGGGAGTTGGGATACCCAAATCGGAGAGGAGTGGTAGCTCAGCCTTGCGAGGCGAGTTGTGAGCCAGTTGAAATCTATGGATAGTGTGTGTGGCCCCTTTGTGGCTCGGGGGGATAAGGGGGAAGAAGAGTACCCCTAGAATTAGCTGGGAGGTATCGGTGAAGTCTCGACTGTCAGCGAGTGGGAGTTGCACGGAGAACGTAGGATGTCATTCGGAATGGGCGAATAGGCAACGGTACACTCTCTTCATTTATGTTTGGTAGATGGTATTAGGACTTATGCTTGGATCTGCTTGTTTATTGGAAAAGTAAATTGATGTCTTTTAAGATTGAGGACGGAAACTTGTCTTAGCCTAGCTTGATGGTTGTTGTCTCCCATGGCCTTCATTTTCCCGCATGTCTAGACCACCTTGCTATGTGGAGTGTGAATTCTTGGTTGTTTAGCCTTCGTCCCTAGATCGTCAGTCCTCGCCTGAGCAGTCAGCCAAGAGCCTGATCTACGGTCGTCGCCTTAGGGTTAAAAGACCTATGGATCTCAACACCCTGCTTTCCTGTGCGAGGATGATGAGAGAAGGGCGATCGTGTTAGTCATCTACCCTCTTGTTTGTTCTTGGCTGATTGTTGGTCACCGCACCATCTTGTGATTGAAATGACCTCTGTGATATTGACATGACCTTTACGGTTTTTTTTTTATTAATCAAACTTTGTGTTCTAATGACCTATGCGAAGTAATCTCTGTACCTTCTTGGATAAATCATCCCTACAAATTCTTTGTGAGAGTTTTTCTTTGTTTTTAAATGCTTCCTTTTGGCACAAACCCTGGGTTTAATGCAATTTTCCCTACAGTTGCTTATGTCTTACCCAGTGATTCATCATTCATAGAAGAATTGTCCATTAAAATATTTTTATGTGTATTCCCTTCATTCAACGATTTGCTGAAACTCAGGACTTCATTCAACGATTTGCTAATGTTACATCATATCAAATGAATTGATGAAACTCCTGACTTCATTCAACGATTTGCTGAAACTCTTGACTTCATTCAACGATTTGCTGAAACTCCTGACTTCATTCAACGATTTGCTAATGTTAAATTATATAAAACGAATTGTTGAAACTCTTGACTTCACTCAACGATTTGCTAATGTTAAATCATATAAAATGAATTGTTGAAACTTCTGATTTCCTTCCACTGTGTGTTTTTAAACCTTGTTGGATTTTCTTCACACTTGGGCTGATAAAACCTCAGAGGACATTTCAATGACCTTCCTTGGTTCTATGCATTTCTCCTACAGTGCTCTACATTTTTACATTTTGTCTGTGTTTTTATACATGGAGGGATAAATTTACTCTGTGTTATGGTGCATGGTGGGGTACATTTAACCTTACGTTGTATGGATGGGTATTGAGCTCTGAGCTCATAGTTCTGTTTCCAACAATTTTTCTTTAACTGTCGACGGCAATATAAATTCTAGTCTGGGCGTTTGACCAACAATTTTTTTTCTTTTAAATACAGACAGAATTGTGGTTCCCTTCCAGTGCTTTTGGCATGGAGAAATTCTAATACAGTAATGTTTGTGTTTACCTGTTACTACCACAAATCTGGCATGAAATTGAAGTCTGTGTTTTCCTGTCATTGCCACGATTTTGCCATAAAACTATAGATTGTGTTTTCCTATTGTTACCACGAGTTGGTCATGAATTTGAAGTCTTCGTCTGTTTGTTTATGACCACCGTTTTGACTTCAATACATGATTTAGTCATAGTTTAAATGACCCCCCCCCCCAGTTTTGCTATTTAGAAAGAATACTGCATTGTTGGTATGCCCACTTTTTTTGCCTTTAATGGTGGACTGTGTGCGTTGAATGTCCACGAGTGTGCATAACTACTGAATGTGCCTCCTAACTTGGAAAAACACAATAATTCTATACCACCAACTAGGCATCCACACTCATGAGCCCTACCTTTACCTGACAGCACGTCTAGTTGGCATAGTTGGGTTGGAACAACTTTCCTTCTGCTCCTTTTTTTTCCAGTTTCAAGTATTGTTATGGGATTTTGTTTTTGCACCGACTGTAGTGACTGGATTCAAATGACTTAACTAAGATCAGGCCCTGTAATCATTTCCATTTAACTTTTATGTCAGTAAATCTTGTTACTACAGATGGCAGTAATTTCTTTTAATTTTTATGACAGAAAAATCTTATTCAAGACATGTGGCAGTGTATCTAATTATAAGTACACGGCCTTAGTGTCTCATTGATTGTGATTGGCTTATGACATCTACACTCCTTAGCCAATTCCTTTAACGTTGCATACAGCTGTCACTTGGGTACCTTTACTTAAGTTAGTCACATGTTGTAATTTATTGAGTTAATCATGTCTCCTTGATGTTTCCTGCCTTGACGTAGTTATTGTTGTTAGTGGTGTATTAATTGATAGGTTAGTTGTTATTAAATGCCTTGTCATTACCTTATTAATTGTTAATAGTAGCATTCTACATTATTTTAGTTAATCCTTTATTTAATGTTAATGGCTAGTAAGATTGCGATTTGGATTAATTTAGAATTAGATGATAGGTTGAGATTTAATTGTGCATCAATGTTTAATAGTAACATTCCACATTATTTTAGTTAATGTTTTATTTAATACTAATAGCTAGTAGATTGAGATTTGGATTAAATTAGAATTGCCCAAATGGAATGTAATAATGATTAAAGTTTGATTGGTGAGTAATGACTAAATTGCAATTTCTAGACCTACTAAATTGATCTATAATTGAGGATGCATTGTATTTATCGTTGTAGATCTAGTATTGGTTACTTAGACGTGCTAAATTGATTATATTTAACGTTAATTTAGAGGGTGCATTAATGACCAATGGTCAATTAGATGTGCCCCTATTGAAAGGTAACCAATGAAAAAGGGATCGTAGATATTGACCATTTAGCCTTGATTAATGGATGGGTTGTTTATTATATTTAATGATTGTCCTTAGATTAGTGGGCTTGGTTTGCTTGTGTCGGGTGGGATGTAGACACCTCCTTGTTTCTCATAACAGTTGCCCGCCCTGAGACCTTAAATGGTTAAAATCGATAGGAACATGGGCTTGAGCGTTGCTTATGTGTCCTGGAGGTCTTAACCATTACAGTTTAGGATGGGCAGGTAGTCATTCTTATTCTTGTTAGGTCGTCATGTTGTTGTTACATGAGTTTCTTGCATGGTGTTCATCGTCGTGTTGCGTTGTTGAGTATAATGTCATGTTTACCTTCCTGTACACACACGCACACAAAAAAAATAAAAAATTACTTGTTATGTGAGGCTTGATGTTGTGATGAAATGGGAGGTTCGTTACAAATAAATTCATCGGGTGTACCAAACTCAGGGAGACCGACATCCTTCATTACTTTATTAATTTTACCCCAGAGTTTTTGGCACTTGGCCCATTGTTGTTGGATTTATCGATGTGGGTCCTGTGACATCTTAGATCAGTACTTGGCAGATTTCTTCATGCGGTCGAGGATTCTTTTGCTTACTAGCCAAATGCCATGTCTTTCCTGCTCTCAGCCCTGCTGAACCGCCTCAATATATTTGAGTCTTTCCACTACCTGTTGTGTCTTTTTGTGCCATCGCTCCATCTCCTTACACATTGTGAGAACCATGAGAGTGTCTTCTTGGAACTTGGCTATGTTTTTGGTCAATAGGTGCCTTTATTTCTTGAACTCATTGTAAACTCTGTTGAACTCACTCCTCAAATACACAGTGGTCTGCGTAGCACTTTTGTAGTACTCAGCCAAATGGCAAACATGTCCGAGAAACTTTAGGGTGGAAGCTAATTCCTTTTCATCCGTCTTAGCTCTATCTTGGGTGGCATCAAAGAGAGATCTTCCCATGCCAATCAGTTCATATGCACGAGCATCTACTTTGTTGATTAGGCTCTCCTCTCTGGTTACCAAGATAGAGTGATCCAAGGTGATCCTTCTCTTTTTTGTCATCCTTTGAAAAATGGTATTTCTCTTTTAATCATAGGAGATCATGTAGATCTCTTCTACCTCATCTACCGAGTCTGGTATCTGTTGGTCGCCCCATGTGAGGTTGTTTCCCAGGCTTCCCATCGTGTATATTTGTTCGAGAATGGGCTCTCGGACTTCCTCATTCATCCTTGTAGATCCGACTACTTCTTGTTTCTCATCGGAGATTTGAGTATTGGGTAGAATAGAGGTATCGGGCCTAGACTTGTTACTTACTTGCTTGTCGTCCGTAGAACTACCTATTGATTGAGGCTGATCGTTGGTTGTCATTGATGTCAACCCTTGAAGAAATCCCCACAACACAAAGGTTTGGGTAATGGACCCAATATTGTTTGATGTAAATATGACTCATTATTGTCTTTTCATGGTTGACAATAAGTAAATATGGATGAACTCGTCCCCTTATGGTGAAATCCCTCACGGGAAGACGCTTTGCAGAGTAAGAGAACCCATGCATAATTGTGGAATAATGCGATGAAGGACAATGAAATTTTCAGGTAACGTATCCTAGATGGATATTTCTAGTCATTCCATTTCTGGTGGTATGTGGAACGTCACATAAATCCTCATGGTTAGAGAGTTATGTCCATGAGAAGTTGGAGACCCCGGATTTGGGTAATGGACCCAAGTTTGTTTGATGGATAACGGTATGAGTTATGATATATTTTTATATAATACTACTCTATATGGATAGTACATGTCATTCCATTTCTGGTGGTATGTGGAAGGTCACATAACTCCTCACGGTTTGAGAGTTATGGCCGTACGAAGTTGGAGGACCCTCATATGTCATCTAGAAGCCCCAAAAGGTCAAAGTAGTCAAAGTGGTTTAAGATATTTTAAAAGGTAAATAATAAAGTGAAGTAATGATTGTATTATAATTCAAAGTGAATAAAAAATAAATTATTTCAATAATAAATTTAATGGATAAATTAGAAGTGGGTTAACCCTAAAATAAGGAAAGTGGGGCCAAGTGACCAAGAAGATATTTTTAAGGAAGCTACTTGGAGAGTATAAATAAGAGGCGAGGCTCTCTCATTTTAATCACACTTGAGAATATTGAATATCTATAGGTGTCTGAGGTAACTAAGGATATATAAGCCTAAATTCTAAGGGAATGTGAAGAAAAGAAGGTCGAAATGCAAGGAATGATAAATTCTTTTGATGGTGCTTTCTAAGGTATGTTATTTACACGTCATCTCACCATTTTTTCTATAACTTTTTTTATATAATGATTCAAACTGTAAAATTTCTATTCCATTGAGAAAACATATCCAAGTATCTATGGTAAAAAAATCATCTTGTGGGTCATTGTATTTTTGGAGTTACAATCCGTGGAAAATAGGGTTTCTGGTTAGTCCTGAAACTAGTCAAAAACAGGTGTTTCGGGTAAAAACATCATAACGTTTTCATAACATATCCAAATTCAGTGAAACCAAATGTGTTGGTTAGGGAATAGTATTTAGTACTATGTGTAACAGTTTCATATCAATTCAACAAATATTCCATGCGAGGCATGCTCTACAAGGTCTCTCTCTAGTATAATCCAAAATTCAGAAAGGTATGTCATTTTTTCTATAACTCCTTTTATGAGAGGTTCCAAGTAGTGACACCTGGAGGAATTGCATAAAACACACTGAAGAACATTGCGTATTAGTTTCATATCTTTATACATTACAGGTACAAAGTTATGATTACTTCAAGTTAGGGTTGTTGACTAATCCAAAACTAGGCATGTGAGACTAAAGAAAATTTTGATGAAAATGCTAGTCTCTTGTTGTTGAAGTTAATGAAGGTTTGCAGCAATGTGATCATATACACTAGTTCTATTACAGAGATACAAATCAGATTTGGATGGTGAAATTGATGAGGACTTTTGGTTGAGGTACATGTTGAGTACATGGTTGATACAAGTAGTTGATGAGTTGGCACATACATGAGGTGTATAGTTGATGATGTTGGTACATATTGGTGAGTCATAGTTGATAAGTATTTGACACATGATTGGTACATACTTGGTACATGGTTTGATGCACTTGTTTATGGTACATGTTGATTACAGGTTATTTGGTATAGGTTGGTGCATGGTCGATGCATTTGTTTATGGTACAGGTTGACGCATGGTTCAGATTTATTGGTATAGGTTTACAGTGGTATATCTCACAGTGACAGGTTGACAGTGGTTCCATCATTCTACTTCTACTTCAGGGTGGTTGGGCGGGGCAAGGACAGGTGGTTGTATCCACCTTCCAGTCGTAGCCGGAGAACATAGGGGTTGTAGCCTCCTTCTAGTTGTAGCTAGAGAATTGGTGAGTTGGAGCTTCCCTCAGGTTATATACTAAGAAACTAGGGGGTTGGAGCCTCCTTCCAGTTGCATATGGAAAACAAAGGAAGTTGGTGCTTCCAATTAATGTAATTCTTCAATACATATAAGAAAAAGCATTTTGTGGTTTTCTCTCGATTTGGGTTTCCACGTAAAACACTGGTGTACTGTGTATGTGTATGTTTGTTCATTTGTTCATTTATTATTTACTCTGTAGTTATTGGATGATAATGCTTCATTGATATAACACTTGTATTATATGGTTAAACATGATTAAATTGCTATATTACTGATTCACCCCCCCTCTCAGTAATCCAACAATTGGTATCAGAGCAAGTTCCTTCAGAAATCAGTTTAACCACTGAAAGGTAGATCATGGAGAGTACCAACTCATATAAAAATGGAATACCACAGTTTGATGGACAGAAGTATGATTTTTGGAGCATAAGGATGAGGACATATATACAGGCACAAGGATTTGAAGTTTGGCAATCAATTATATATGGATACATAGCACCAACAGTTCCACCAACAAATGACAAGCAATAAAACTCGGTGAGAATAATTCCAAAGCCACAAATTCACTTTTGAATGGTCTTGGTGATACGGTATTCACCAAAGTTGCACAATGTAAATACGCTAAAGAGATTGGGGACAAGCTTCAAAATATTTATGAAGGAGATACAAAAGTCAAAGCAACAAAGCTTCAGACTTACAGAGGTCAGTTCAAACAACTAAAAATGAAGGAAGATGAAGATATCACAGCCTACTTCTTACGATTCAATGAAAAAGTGAATGCAATCATGGGATTGGGAGAAGAAATTGAAGAATTTGTAATTGTTCAAAAGATACTAAGATCTCTTCCTATGAGATTCAACCCTAAGATATCAACACTAGAAGAAAGATCGGATCTGGACTCAATAAGCATCGATGAACTGCATGGAATATTCATAGCATATGAAATGAGAACTGAATAGGAAAATCCAAATGTAAAAGAAGCAGCCTTCAATATATCCAAAAGATCAAAGAAAAAGAAAAATGAACAAGAAGAATATAGCAGCAGTAGTGACGCCTCGAAGATGATGAAGAAGTGGCCAACTTCGTCAAAAGACTGAACAAGGGAACCAACTGTAGGTATAGAGGTAAGATCCCTTTAATTTTTTTTAATTGTGATGGTATTGTTCATTTTGCTAACAAACGTCCTCATAAGAAAAAGAGAAATGATGAAGGTTACTCAAAATGAAAACACACATATAAAGGCAAAAGAACTACAAAGAAAGTTTTCAAGAAAATCTTATACACCAAAGAAGACATCTCATCATTAGATGAATATGAAGTCAGTGACAATGAGACAGGACGAGTTCTATTCATGGCAGTAAAAGACTCTGACAAAGAAGACTCTGAAGAAGAATATGAAGAAGCCGAAGAAGAATGTGAAGAATTCGAAGAAGAAATTGAAGAGTAAGAAGTTGACTATCGAGAAGAATTAATGTGTGTCATAGAAGTTATCAGAAGAGAAAAGAAGAAAAAGAAGAAACTACAAGAAAAACTAGACAAGAAAGGACACTCGAGAACTAGAACAAATGATCACAAAATTGAAGGTTCAAATAGAAGAAGATAAAGAATTGAAGAAGCACTCAAAGAACAACTAGAATAAAAGGACAATATCATTGGAAACTTCGAAGCAGAGGTTGTCACACTAAGAAAGGATATTCAAAAGAAAAATATGTAGAATATCTCAAAAGTTTTGGATGACATTATCAGCAGTCAAAAATCTCATCTTGACAAGTCTGGACTTGGATACTATCAGAAAGAAAAGGGATCAAGCTCCAAAACAACAGAGCAAGAAACAAATCCAAAGAGCTATGCAGAAACAATCAAAGAGGATACAAAGATATAAAAGGAAGATTACAGGGACACTCCTCCACCAAGAAGATTCAGATTTCAGAATCAACAATAGATAGATAGGCCTCAAGAAGAAGAAGGATTCACAAGAGCACCTTCTTTCAGAAGATCTTCAACTCCCAGGTATCAAACTATATTTTTTGGTTTATGTTATGCATGTAATAATTTTGGACATAAAGTTGTGAATTGCAGAGCTAACAACAAGAACACTAACAACTTTGAGATTTATACACAAAGGGATTATTCAAGGAGACCCAGTAACACACAAAGAAGAAGTTACAACAAGTTTGAATCTTTGAGCACTGAAGTGGAATGTTACAAATGTAACAATTTTGGACACATGGCCAAGGATTGCAGAATGACAGTCCCTCCTAAAGAACCTCAATAGAATAATAACAGTCACAGACAAGAACCTCAGAAAATGACATGGATAAAAAAGCAAGATCACTATGAAAATGAAGAATGCACAGTCATTCTACAAGCTAAGAAGAATAAACATGGTTGGTATGTTGACAGTGGATGTTCAAAACACATGACAAGTGATAAAGACAAATTTCTTACATTACGAAAAGAAAAAAATGGATCAGTCTCCTTTGGAAATGATAATTCATGCAAAATCATTGGAGAAGGCACAGTCTTAATTGGGAACAAGAATGAAAAGGCACAAAATTTTCTACTGGTAGAAGATATGAAACATAATATTCTAAGTGTGATTCAAATGTGCGACCAAGGTCATAAACTTACTTTTGATTCAAAAAAGTGTGAGATAAGAAAATAAGGTTCAGGGAAATTGGTCGGTACAACTGCAAGAACTTCAAACAACATATATGTGTTAAGTGAAATTGGAAATGAAATGTGTTGTCTAGGAAAGGAAGATGAAAGTTGGCTATGGCATAGAAGAATGGGTCACATGCATTTTGATAACCTTGTCAAAGTCAACAAAAGATAAGTAGTCACATAAATGCCCCAGATCACGAAACCAACCAACACTTTATGCAAGCATTGTCAACAAGGAAAGCAAACAAAGACCAAGTTCAAATCAAAGGAACATTCAACAACAAGACCACTGGAAATTGTGCACACTGATCTAGTTGGACCAACTACAACAAAGGGCTTAAAAGGTTAAAAATACTTTATGTTATTAGTTGATGATTATACAAGAATGATTGTAGTTTCTTTTCTCAAGAACAAGTCAAAATATTTTGAAAACTTCAAGATCTACAAGGAAATGGTTGAAAAAGAGATGGATTCAAGAATCAAATGTTTGAGATCTGATAATGGAGGAAAGTTCATTTCAAAGGAACTTATGGACTACTGTAGCAATCATGGAATAAAAAGGCAATTCTTTGTTGCTAGGACACCTCAACAGAATGGAGTTGTTGAAAGAAAGAACATGACAGTACAACAAATGGCTCGAACAATGCTAATGAATTCCAAATTGACAGATATATTTTGGACACAGGTAGTGCATACAACAACTCACATTCAAAATAGAGTAATGCTCAGAAACAACATTGATAAAACTCCCTACGAGCTATGGAAAGGAAGACCAACAAATGTGAAGCACTTCAGAGTTTTTGGAAGCAAATGCTACATCAAAAGAGAAGATGGTAGAATGGAAAAGTCTGACTCTTGTATGGACAAATGAATACTTGTTGGTTACTCAACTACAAGGAAAGCATACAAGTGTTACAATCTAAGATTGAACAAAGTTGTGGAAAGCATCAACGTAACAATTGATGAAATAGGCAAACCAGAATCAAAGGAAGAAGAAAACAAATCAATGGAACAACTTTTCGAAGAAGAAGATGAAAAATAAGTAGAAGAGGAAGATGAAGATGAAGAGAATCCGACAGAAGCAGAAGAGAAAGTTCAGAAATTATCTCCAAAGACACCTACCAAATAGTATAGAAGAATCATCCTTCTGTAAGGTAGCTAGAGAGGTAGTGGGGGGGCCTAGAGGGACCATAGTGATAATAGTGGAGGTCATTCAATGTAAGGTGGACTAGGTCCACTATATTATTAAATAAGGCCCACTATGGTAGTTAGCTATAATAAATGGGTAATTAGATATAATTAATGTAAGAGGGCTTCTTAGAAGGTTTTACTTCTAGAAGATTCCTCCTCTAGAATGTTCTTAGGAGATGATAGAACTATATAAAGGGGTTCAAGCAATGTAATGAGACATGAAGAGAAATATTGTATTTGGAGCTGAATCTCATTAGGAGGATGCCCCCTCGAAGAGGCAAGTGAACAGGAGAGGATCCCTTCCATAATAGGATCCATTGTATGGTGTTGCCCTACCTCAAGGGTTTCATGGTAATAGAGGAGATTGTGCATATTGTTCTTGTATATCTATTGTGGTGCTTTTGTATTCAGGTCTTTGGTTCTTAACAAGTGGTATCAGAGCACTTTCCTTGGCCGGAGTTGTGGGCAAATATTTTTTATTTTTGCAGATTTTTTTTTCGGAGCAGAAAAAAGAGGGCTGCGACATTATCGAAGTTTTCGGTATATTTAGGTGTAAAATTTGCAGAAAAGGGTTGTATATCTGAGTTCCTCTCATAAAAACACCCAATTTGAAAAAAAAAATCGACCGAAACGGAGTCTGGAAGGTCAAGATATTGAGGTTTTAAAATCTGCAATTTTTCAGTGTTTTTTCAGCGGACGGCGGCGCGATTTATTTTTATTTTTGTAGCAATTGGAGACCGAATATTCCAAAATAAATTACAGATCTGAGTTCCTCTCACAATTTCACCCAATTTCAAAAAAAAAATTCATCCGAAACGGAGTCCGGGAAGTGAAGTTATGAGGATTTGAACATCAACAGTTTTTAGGGTTTTTCCAGAAAAAACCGCGATTTTCTGTCGAAACTTATTGGGTCTATTTTTTGGGTTTTCAGATGGCTCTTTCTTCTCAAAACCTGAAAGAAATTATTGAATCATTCAAAGCCCAATTGTTTCACACATTGGATGAGAGATTGGATGTGTTAGCACAAGGCCTCACAGACAGCCTCACAAATATCATCACAGATGGCCTCAATGACAATTTT
>ML785116.1:1933532-1945991 GCA_009831015.1 Picea engelmannii | reverse complement strand
GGGTCCGAAAAAGCTTGTCGATTGTAGATCTGAGCGTCGTCCTCTCAGCCGTTCATTTGTACGCTATCTTTAGTCTATGAGCGTGGAATCATACCTGTTATGAAAACTTAGGATAAGTATATTATGTGGGTTTTCCCAAGCTTTCCTTGTTTTTATCACCATGGGGGTTAGACATCAAACCTTTAAACCTCAATGATATGGTTCAACATCGATCATCGTTCTTGTTTTATTGATATAAAGAAAACTACCCTATGCTCTAACCTAATTACCTATGACATCTAGCCCAGATTAAACTGTTGGACCAAGAAATTACTCTATCCTAGGGTTATTTGACCAAGATTATGCAGTTTGGTCAAATTTATTCACTAACTAACCTAAATCACCTGGCTAAGATTCAACAGTTTATCCAAGCTTATTCACTACTCCTATCAACATCAATTTAAAAAGGACTTGGCCATGCTTAAACTGTATGGACCAAATCATTTTTATTGCATGGGGCTCTATTGAAATTCTTTTATGCCCTCTTTTATTCTTTTTTCTTTCTTTTCTTTTTCTTTTCTTTTTTATTTTTCTTTTTCTTTTTCTTTTCTTTTCCTCAAATTATTTGTAGAATGGAAAATCATTTGACAAACAAAAGCACTAAAGAGATAACATTTCAGTCACCAGTTGATCCTACAAATTATAGGGTTATAACAGTGGCTCCACCTGGGGATGGTACTCTCCTTGTGAAGTGCCAAGAATCCTATTTCCTGATGTTCTGAAAAACTTTCTCCATAGTTTCCTTTATTGCTTGATTGGTTTTTTGAAGATTGGAAGACAATATTCAGTGGCTTAGGGCCTTCTCTGCGGGATTCAACCATCTGATCAAATTTATTTACTCAAAAAACTTGAAAGTAAAATGAAATGGTTTGTACAATGGAAAGGTGTGACTGAAAGTCCCTAATGAGGAGGTGAATAGTGCTTCAACATTCTTCCATTTACAGGTCCTCTTGGCAGATTGGTCCCATCGTTGTTGTTGAGCAAGAAGGCATTATTTCCTCTGAATGCTTGAATCATGTAAGGTATCTTCCATAGAATGTCGAATTTTCCATGCTTCCCCTTATCTTCATTTCGGGCATCCCATCTCAGAACCAAGTCACCTAGCTCAAAGTCATCTTCTTTAGTTCTTTTGTCAAATATCTTCTTAATGTTCTCTTGGACAACCTGAGACTTGTTGTATACTTCTTCTCTAGACTGATGTAAGTGGATCATCTAGTTTATCCTTCTTTGGGAGTCATTCGGCTCGGCTTGCATCTCTTGCAGTAGTTTCATGACAAGAATCCCCAAGCAGGTGGGAAAAATTGCTTCAGTGCCATAGACCAACTGATATGGGGAAATACCAATTGACCTCTTGGTGGTCAGTCTGTCGGCCCAAAGTGCGAAAACCATCTTGTTATGCCATGCCTTTTTGTTTTCTTGCAACGTTTTCTTAATAATGTTCACCAGGGTTTTATTTGACGACTCCGCCAGCCCATTTCCCTGAGGGTAATAAGATGTGGAATGTCCCAAACCGATATGATACTGGTTGAAAAAATCTATGAGATTCTTAGATCGGAAAGTAGTTGCATTGTTAGTTATAATATTTCTAGGACACCCAAAACGAGACAAGATATTATTTTCTAGAAATTTAATAATGACAGAATCAGTAGCTTGCTTGCTTGGTACAGCTTCGATCCATTTTGTGAAATACTCCGTAGTAGTAAGAATCCACCTGTGTTGGTCTGAAGAGGGAGGATGTATTTCTCTGATGAATTCTAATCCCCATTGCTGGAATGGAGCTTCAACAGATATTGATTTCAGGGGAAAAGGAAGAAGATTCTTTTTGCCCTCGAACACGTGGCATTTATGACACGAAGTCACTTTCTGATGGACATCAGTGAATAGAGTAGGCCAATAGAACCCATCTCTGAGAATTTTATTAGCTGTGGTATTCCAACTCAGATGACCACCACAGTCACCTGCATGAAAGTCCTGCAATACTTTTCCAGCTTCATCCTTTAACAGACAATTCAACAAAATACCTCCAGGATCCTTCCAATATAGATTGCCTTCTAGAATGCAAAATTTTAATGCTTTCAATTTCAAAAACCTAGCTTTATTTTTGGTCAGACCAGGGGGAGCTTGTAAGTTATGAAAAAACAAATACCAAGTCTGCATACCATGGAGAGCTCATAAATACTTCTTTCATGCTTGGAGTCGCCTGCTCTCCCTATTCATCTACTGCAGCTAAGAAATTAATATCAAGAGCATGGAAATTGGATTCAACCATTAACTTTGCTAGACCTTGGCCTTTAATCAATTTTGTAGGCTTAATCTCTATATCATACTCTAGAATGATAGCAATCCATTTTCCTCTTCTGCCATCTGGATTTTCCTAGGTTAAAATGTCCTTTACTACTGCGTTCAGAACGCATGTGAAGGTGTGGGAATGGAGATTATATACTCTAAAATCATTTATGGATTTTACCAGGGAAAAATCTTGTTTCTCCATTACTTTATAATTCAAAGCAGCAACTCTTAATGCTTTACAGAAAAAGGCTATGGGATGTTCATACCCTTGGCTATTTTTCTGTAGTAATACTGCTGCGATGGTATGTTCAGAAGCGAAAGAAAAAAGGTAAAAATCTTTGGTGAAGTTAGGACTGATCAAGACTGGAGCCTGTGTGAGTGCATGTTTAACTTGTTCGAAATATTGCTTAGATTCAGTGTCCCATTTTATTTTTGTGTCCTTTTTTAACATGTTGGTGATGTTCCTGAGAAGCTCCGCCAGGTTAGGTATGAATCTTATCAGAAAGTTTATTTTTCCAATGAAAGATTATAACTCTTTGATGTTCCTTGGGTGCTCCAGTTTCTAAATGGCTTCTATTCTGCTGGGATCTATCCTAATTTCGTCCTTAGAGATTATGTGCCCCAACAGTTTACCTTCCTCTAATCTAAAAAGGATTTTCTTATGATTCAGAGAAATCCCAAATTTCCTACATTTCTCAAACACTCGTCTGAGATGTCGTAAGTGCTCGTCATCGGATTGGGAATACACAGTTACATCGAACAAATAAATGACAATAAATTTGCTAAGTTCTTCCACAAAAGTGATGTCCATCACTCTTTGGAAAGTGGCCCCAACGTTCATCAACCCGAAAGGCATTTTCACATACATGAAGGTACCCTAAGGTGTTGTGAAGGTTGTTTTCTCTTGGTCATCTGGGTGAACGAGAACCTGGTTATAGCCTGAAAAACCGTCCAGTAAGGAGATTCGACTGGATCCAACTACCTTTTGTAATATGTGGTCCATTTTTGGCAATGGGTAGTTGTCTTTTAGAGAAAATTTATTTAGGTTTCGAAAATCAATACAAATCCTGATTTCCCCACTTTTTTTTCGGGTTGGGACCAGATTTGAAACCCATTTGGAAAAACGTAAGGGAACTATGATTTTAGCATCATACATCTTTTTGATTTATTTTTCTATCAGGGGAAGTAACTTGGGATTGATTCTCCTAAGTTTCTGTCTGAAAGGTTTTTGGTCTTCTTTTATCGGGATCCTATGTTGTATGATGCTTGTGTCATAAGATTTTAAATCTTCGTAACCCCAAGCAAACACGTCTGAATATTCCTTGAAAAGTACAATGTATTTTAGTTTCTACTCAGGGGGTAACGATTTGGAAAGTTTTACCATCTTGGGATTCTCTCTTGTCCCTATGTTACTGTCTTCAACTTCTTTACCACTGGCTTCAATTTTTGGTTTTTTGTCTACATCATTAAAAACAAATAAGTCTTCTAACAGAACCAAACCCCTAGGTAAAACATTACTCTTTAAATGAAAAACATCATATTCTATCTCAACTTCATCTAACTCTCCTGAATCTACTTTATTTACACTATCATTTCCAAAATCAGATTTATTCACATTTTCATCATCATTTTCTAAGTCTATGTTTGTACACTCAAAATCATTTTTACATTGTATAAAATCTTCAATTTGGTCATCGTTCCCAAATACCTACCAGTATATGATGTTGTCTGGGATAGTCGGTCTGCACTTCACCTCCACCATGTATGGGCGAGTGGAACGAAAAGGTATCTTGCATGTAGCTACTCACATAGCTAACCCATCTGCTAAAATATTATGTCCCCTAGGAATCACCTGCAAATCAACTTCAGTGAAACATTTAAGGGAATCCAAAATATCATTCCTATAAGATCTAAGTTGGGGATGTTTTGTTGCGTACTCACCTTTAATTTGTTTGATAATTAATTCAAAATCGCCTCTTACCGTGATTTGTTTGGCACCAACCTTCTTCAGTAGCTTTAGGCCGAGCATCAAAGCTTCGTACTCTGCTATGTTGTTAGTGCATTGAAAATTTAGTTTGTAAGAATGGTTCTTTGAATACCTGGATTTGTGATTGTGCAACCAAAATCCTACTCCAGCTCCTTCTTTACTTATAGATCCATCGAATTCCATGCTTCAAAAATCTGCTGGCAATTCTTCACTTATCACATTTTTCTTTCTTTTTGCCTCAGTGATTTCTTGGCCTTCTTTCGGATCAAATGTATCTTCTTCTAGATAAGCGATTTGTTCTCCTTTATCACCATCGTTATATAGGATAAAGGCATCTAGATCAGAATGTGCAGAGTACAAAGGATAGTTATGTGGCTTTTCTTGGTTGTTGACCATATATTTCATCAGTGTCTCCTTGTACAATCTTCTCTATTGCCCGAATACTGGGACGGTGGCATACGACATATCCAACTGCAGAGTACCTTTCAACTTGGCCCCCCAAGACCTGGAGAGCAACATACCATATTTTGGGGGACTGTCCATGACCAAAACATCCATAACCATGCTTTTTGCTGGAATCTAAACTAGGGTGATACATAAGTCCTTGATCAATCCGATACATCTGACTTTGCTGGAGTCAAAAGAGTGTAAGTCCTTGTAAGGTCTGGTGACCTCAAGTCCCAGTTTTTCCATCACTGCTTTAGGAATTAGGTTATGGGAAGAACCTGAATCTAACATAGCATTATGCAGAATCAGGTCATGTATATTAAGGCTGATTTAAAAAGGAGCAACAGAACCATTGTCAGTCTGACCATCAACTTCCAGGCCAAACAAGAGTTCAGATTGATCAT
Organism: Picea engelmannii; assembly: GCA_009831015.1. Classification (NCBI taxonomy): domain Eukaryota; kingdom Viridiplantae; phylum Streptophyta; class Pinopsida; order Pinales; family Pinaceae; genus Picea; species Picea engelmannii. Next base: position 1,940,825 of record ML785116.1, on the reverse strand, counting down.
CAGTAAGATTTACTGTGTTCGAATGATTCATCGATCCGACGGTTAAGGACTTCGTGCCTATATCAGGTTCTATTCTCAGTGCTTTGATCACCTTCGATCGGTAAGCATTCTTACTCATCAACTCACAAAGAGGAATGGGAATTTTCACTTTGGATAATTCCCCTTCGAGGCTGAAAAGAGTAGGTGTTATGTTTTGGCTCAGCAATTTTGATTTGTCCACCATAGTCTTTTGGGCAGAAGTATTTGATGGGTTGGTTGATGAAACCTCAGTCTGCATTGATCTTTGTAAAATGGTAAGGTTTCTCTTTGCTGGAGCTTTAGCATTACCTTTCTCAGGGATCTTCTTGGTAGAAGGCTCAGGGGCTTTCTTGGTTTCGACTTTTTTCTTCGTTTCGGTTACCTTTTTTGGGGAATTTTCATCCGTCTTCTTACTTTGCAGATTGTACTGCCTATGTACCTCCATAATAGCATTTTCAAATGTTTGTTGTTTAGTCTCTTCAACTTCTTCACTCACCTGCATTTGAGAAAGAAGGAAAATTTCTTTCTCTTCCTGAGTGAGGAAAATGGCTTTGTTATCATGAATTCCCATGAGGTTTATGTATGTGTCCTCTAATTCTTCGATTACCTCTTCTCCTTCATCAGCATAATTTTCCTGTAGGGGTGGTCTGATCTATTGATCAGGACCTCTCTATTCTCTTTGATCCCTAGGATCTCTCTGCCTGATTTGAGGAGGGTTTCTTCTGAAGTTAGGATTCTGAATTTGAGGAGCAGGTTGGTTTTCTCTTGGAGGATTTCTTTTGGATACAGTAAGTCTCTCCATCATCCTTTCCATTTCTCTAGATAAGGAATCCAGTTTGGCTTCAAAAGAAGATGTGGAAGGTTCCTCTTTGATTGTGACTCTCCTTTCGGTCCTCTGTCGTGCCATTTTAGCCAATAGGTTGGCCTCTACACTTATTGCAATTTTTTTGCATGTCCTCCAGGGTGGTGGAGTTTCTTTCTCTTAATTGATACGACATATCAGTGTCAAAACCATCAGGGAATTTTATCAGGGCCAAACCTTGTGGGGTTTTAATATCGGTTGGAATCACATTGTACATATTGTTGAAGCAGGTGCAGTAGTCTTGTACTGTCTCTCCTTGATTCCTTCTGATGTTTTCGTATTCTGACAAGATCTGGAGAGGATTTTTCTTTACCTCCCATCTATCCAGAAAACTTCTCTGAAACGTTGTAAGGTTGATAATTGAGGTAGTGCGTAAGCCTTTATACCATTTTTTTATGTCACCATTCAGACTTTGTGCAAATAGTCTCATTTGAACGTCAGCTTCATCTATTTCCTTCAAGTCAAAATAGTCATTCATTTTATCAACGTGTTGTTGTGCATTCAAGGGCCCTGTACCATCGAACTGAGGGAGTGTCATTTGATAATCCTGGGGCATAGCATGTAGAGGTGCAGCCAATACTGAGGGAGCATATCTGGCTGCCATGATGGGTGGAGGAGGCGGGACAGCAACCTGGATGATAGGTGGGGTGGTGACGGAAGATGAGGAGGATGAGGGAATAGCTGGAACAGAGTGAGCGGTTTGAGGTTTGCAGTGGGAGATAGTATATCAAGGGTCCGGGGTTGCAGGAATTTTGGATCTAAAATGGTTTCAGTCACAAAGCTATCAAATTTCATTCTAAACATTCTTTATTCAAAAATGGAGTCAGAGTCAAGATCTTGAAGGGAAACAAGTTATTCTGGAAGAGAAGGGGATCTGTGAAGGGGACTATGAATCCCTGAACCTTCTGTAATGGTCTTCTTTTTGAGTAACTTTTATGTATTATCAATTTCTATTGCAGTTTCTGCGTCTGGGTGGGATCGAGCATAAGCTCTTTTAGGAGCCAGATTTTTAATTTTTATATATATAGTTTTTTAGTTTTATGAGTCCCAAATTAATATGTACAAGCTTTTAACAACCTCTAAACATTATTTCTTTCTCAGATTTACAATTTGTTCAGAAGCAAAGTTTTCTTCTAGGAAAAAGAAAACATGGGGTTGAAAGTTTGTTCATTCCCCAGTGGAGTCACCGCTATGTTAACGCTTTGTAAATTCCCAGAGGTTGTCAGAGTAGAAGAAATTTACAAGAGGTAAATTTATCCAACCACTTCGAAAATGGAATCTATCCCTACCAGCTTCAGAGAGGGATCTCTCTGTATGATTTAGCTATGTTTTAAACTTTAAGATATTAGGTTAGTTATATAAAATAAAATAAGATTGAAAAGGTTCGTTGTTTTTGTTAAGTTGGCTGAAAAGGGTTTATTCCTTCGTTGGGATACGGGGTCTGCATTATAAAGATAGATATCCAAACATAATATAAAATATTCTTTTCATGGGGCAAGATAATGCATTCAATGGATTATTTAGCAGTAAGGTGATGAATAGTAGAAAAGATGAGAATATCAATTAAAGCAAAGAAGCATTTAAGAATTTCTTCACTGTAATATCAGAAAGACAAACATAAAGATATTTCAAAGCCGAAATAGGGTATACAAAGATAAATACTACAACATGTATTACTTTTAAAAGATTAGATTAGAAAACAATATGACAACTGAGGGAGAAGAACATTTAACATAGAAAATAAAACATCACCAATGAATAACACGGGAGAATCATGTGAAACGTCTCTTTGTATTACTAGAAGATCTCTTGATAAAAATTACAGTCTTTTTAGCTTGTAGGGCGTAAAGATCAACCCTCAGTACTTCAAATTTTGAAGTATTTATAATCAAAATTACATACGATCCTGTCATTAAAGATCAGGACATGGCAAATCTAAATTTAGCTAACTAACTTAACAAGATACAAGAATTTAGGAAACTGATTGATGATGTGTTGAAACTTCATGATAATTTCTGGGGTGAACCATTAGTGAGGCCTCTGCATGACCTCGTTTGACTGGATAGCTGACTAGGCTTGGACACCTCATTGCCTACTCGATCAGACTGTAAATCTCTTTCCATTGGAGGTGACTGGGAACGACGACTTTGAGTAATCTTCGGTATACTTCATCCATATTTGTGTACTTGGCAAAAGTTGGCTTGACAGTAAAGATGTACTGGATCTCATGTTTTATTCCGATGTATGATTGTAAAGCATCTAAGAACGCCTTGCCCATGATACTACCTTGTATTCCTGAGAATTTTGAGCTATCTTTAGCCACATTGGCTAGTTTGTTTTTATAATCAGCAAGCATCATCAATTTGTCATTTATGACTCTTAAACCAAGAAGACCTTTCTTCTGCAGAGCTTCAATCTTACTGAAAAACCCTTGCACTCCTATTTCCATGGTCTAGAAATTTTCCTCCAGCTATAGCATCAGTCCTCTTTTGGTCAGGACCCTCTTGACTTTGAGGATGGTCTCTGTCCTATCATAAATTTTCAAATCCTCTAGCTCCTCTTAGGTTTTGGAATTCAGGAATTTGATGATCTCAGTAGCTTCTGTGGGCATCTATCCCAGTTCTTCTCTTATATTCTCAATAGCCTCCTTGCTTCTTTGCACTAGTTCGTTTTGCTCGAACATGATTTGTATCATCGGCCATATTTCATTCATGGACTTGGTGATATCCATCCAAACACTTTCCTTGACCTCAGCAAGTGTTTTACCTGCCACTATTTTCTTTTGAAGCTGTTGCAATTCCTGTTTAAGCTTGTCTGATGTTTGTTTCTCCTTGGAGTAGCTGGTTTGGTAGGATGACTTGAGTTCCTGAAGATTCTCAATCTCCTTTTTAAGTCTGCTCATTTCTGTCTCTTGCAAATTCATCTCTTCCATGGATTTCGCCAGTTCTAATGTCTTTTCCAGAGATGTCAGTGGAGTTGTTGAGGGAATTTCAGCTGTAGATGTTTTGCTTACTCTCGTGAGAGGGAAAACACTCAATGGAATGAATTCCATAGGCCTTGATTGTAACTTCTCTTTCACTAGTTTTTCCAATTCTGCTTCCATCTCCTTCAACTATGCATTCTGCTCCATGATCAGCTTGAGCATCTCATCCTTTTCCCCTTCTGTCTCAGCTATCTCCTTTGCCTGTCAATATTCTGTTGGTGGCAGTTTCAACTCTTTCCTCAGAGATGCTATATTGGCATTTTTCTTTTTAAGCATCTCCTCGACTGCTTTCACATTTGAGGTGTCATACCCGATCTTGAGGACCAGTTCTTCCAACGTCTTAATTCTGTTACCCTTTGCAAAGGATGATATCTTTTCTAATTTCAACTATGTCTGGCCATTGCTCAGAGATATTTGTAACTTAGAGACAGTAGTAGAAGCATTTTCCAATGTGGAGAAAACCATTTTTCCAGTTTGCCTATGCAGATCCATTTGATCAGCAGGATGCATATCTTTAGTCTGAAATTCAAATGTTTCCCTTTTGTAATCGGTGATTACTTTCGGGTCTGAAACCTATGCTTACAGAAATGCCATGTTTATTCTACCCTTCTTAGTGTCAAATGCAGAAAATAGTCTGTGTTGTGCAGTTAATGTTTTCTTCTAGAACTGAGCATAAGTACTGCTGGTCCTACTTCTCAAAAATACTCAATTTTGGTCCTATTTTGCTTGGCTGGTCAACTGGTGGAGTATCTGTGGGCTTCTTGAAAAAAACTGTAGACACGATCTGCTTGTTGCTTGTGGTAAGAAGAGATCAATCAACCTCCATAGTTTTAGTCGATTGGACTCACTTTTCACCAGTCGTGTCAGGTGCATGACCGGTTTTTGGCCTCTTGGTGTGTAATTGGAAATCTTCAGTCGAGACTTCAGTGATGGAAGGTGAAGTATCCTTCCTAGGTATTTTCTCCTTGGGAACCTATGGGGTATTCGTCTATTAGACAGTGACTGAAGGGTCCTACTATTCTATTTCAACCAAAGTGTTTGGCTCCCATTCTGTTTGATTCACAAATTTTTCTATCTCGGGCTTGGGTGTATGAATATATGGGATGTTTTTATTTTTAATCCTCATCTCAGAAATTATCTCGCACGGATCATAGTACCAAAAAAAACTAACAAAAAACTTCATTTCTTTCAACAGTTGGTCTGCTTCCTCCCTAGCGCCTCAGCTATTGCAGATGAAAGATCCTATTTTACCTTTGATTCTAAGTTGTTGCTTCTTTTTCAGAGATATGAAACGTATGTTATTTGAGTTAATAATTTTCCTTATGTACTCCAGAGAAAATATCCTCACGGGTAGGTACTTGGGCAGTTTGTATGGAGCCAACTTGCATCCATAAACTCTCGTCTGTGAGACAGTGACCGAAGGGTCCTACTGTTCTATTTCAACCAAAGTGTTTGGCTCCCATTCTGTTTGATTCACAATTTTTTCTATCTCGGGCTTTGGTGTATGAATATATGGGATGTTTTTATTTTTAATCCTCATCTCAGAAATTATCTCGCACAGATCATAGTGCCAAAAGAAACTAACAAAAAACTTCATTTCTTTCAACAGTCGGTCTGCTTCCTCCCCAGTGCCTTAGCTATTGCAGATGAAAGATACTATTTTCCCTTTGATTCTAAGTTGTTGCTTCTTTTTCAGAGATATGAAATGTATGTTATCTGAGTTAATCGTTTTCCTTATGTACTCCAGAGAAAATATCTTCACGGGTAGGTACTTCAGCAATTTGTATGGAGCCAACTTGCATCCAGTATGTGTGGTTTTGGTAAAGATACCAATCGCCAGTTTTAGCAAGATCTGAGAGGTGTAAGGTCCTTTGAATCTCCTTGTTTACTCTTAGTTCGGGTCTGCCACTGAGCATGTTCACCACTGGATGGTAAAACTGCTCGATAAATTGTTTGAAGTTGAACTCTGTGGAATGTTTCCTGAGTAGTGAAGTCCATGTTGTTACCGCCGGCAGCCTTTTGTCTTTGTCCATCTTCTGCATTGAAAAGGAGAATTTGTTCGCCTGAAAGAAAGTGAACATGTAAGCCAGTATTGAGGAATACTGGAACATACTCTCTGTGGTGAAATTTGAGAATTGTTCATGAATATTGTTCACCAGGAAAGTGTTGTAGTCAAATTGACTGGTGGGTCTCTCATCGGTGGAGAAAATGGACAGAAAAAACAATATGGGTTTATCCACCCATTGATCTAAAAAATACCCCAGCAGAGCATAGAGCAATGATATGACCTAGTTTCCCTTCACTAAGAATGGGGAGGAAGGATATGGGGGATTTGTCTTGGGGAGCTAAGCGGCCTGTGGGAGAAAAAGCTCGAAAATCTGATCTCTTTGGGGTTATGATAGTTTATGGTACAACTCTGTGATGACTTCAAGATTGAAAGGTGAGGAGGATTTGGCTCTGGGTATCTGCATCATCTGATCAATGGCTTCTGGTGTAATGAAGAACAGAGTTTCTCCTGACAAAGAAACTATGGCTCTCTGTTTGGGGAGGTAATGAGCCTGGCATTTAAGGGAGAATTCAGGGAAATGGTGAACCTGGGGGAAGGTTTGATTCCTAGAGTCCAATTTCATCACTCTGGTCCAAGAAAATGTCCTTTCACCATGACTGTAAATCTATGAAGTCGAATTTGCATCTGGTGTCTGTGATTAAATGATCTTTATCGGCCAAATGAATCCTGTCGAGATCGACAGGAGGCGGGAGGAAAGGATTTTCATTAGCTTCTTCTTTCTTTGATTTTGGAGCCATTACTGTTGAAAATACCTACAAGTAAAACAAAAGTTAGCGTGGACGACTATGGCTTTGGAAAACTGACTAAAACGGAGAGGAAACGGGGAAAAATAATCTCTGGTGTGGCAGCAGGGTAAATGATGGGGGAATGAAGGGTGATGGTATTTTTGAGAAAACGGATACTCGTTGGGCACGATAGATAGCTAAACAGGCTAACGGATAGGTTAGCCTGTAATAAATTTCCAACGGGTCACTTGGAGCATGAGATGGCAGGTGACAATGAATGACAAATACGACTGGGTGACATGGAGGGATTTGATTGGCACTTGACCATGGTGAAGGGACTTGTAACAGGGTGAACGGACTGACAGAGTAATGAGAGGTGATCTTTAGGGGAGAACTTGAAAAATGATGTCATGGGGTGACAGGGTATGTCAGACTGTGGGAGGCGGTGGGAGTATGAACCAATGGATTCCTGCCATGTAGAGGGAAGGGGCCTGCCAGAAAACAATCCATTCCAGATGCCCCCCCACCCTTCTCTGTTAAAAACAAACCGGTCAGGTGGGTCCGAAAAACACCATCAGTCATCGATTAGCAGGCTTTCCTTTGGATCATATATCTATGCACGATGTTTAAACAACAT
>ML785116.1:1900211-1918841 GCA_009831015.1 Picea engelmannii | reverse complement strand
CCAACAGTAGTACTCGAACCAATATCTCAGGGCACTAGCTAAGGAGGATAGACTGTACCCTTAGCCATACTACCCGAATACCCAGGTACTAGAGAGTATCTTCACGAGTGTTGTTCTCGGTGACACTATAGCAGTCCGACGGCCGATAGGTTTATCTAAAGAGGGCTTCAGGAAATATAGGATGATCCATACATAGGTGTTGTCTGATGCGCTACCACTTGAAGGGGTACCAAGAGGGGTTACAAGGGTGGCCAACATATGTGCTCTTAAGAACCACTTGTATTTCCTGCGTGTATGAATCCCTCAACCGCGGGTTTATGCGCGTAACGATAGATCTTTGTGGCTTAAAGACGTTGGAATATGTCTCTACCCTGGAAAAAAAATACCCACAATTTATGCCAAGGAAAGTGCTCTGATACCACTTGCAAGATACCAGATATATAAAATATGCAGAACAGAAAAAAATGCTAGAAATGGCAGAATAACAGTAAAATATCTAGCATAATCTTCACAATACACAGAAATAATATAACAATAGCACTAGAAATAGCACTTTGATTCAGAAAGCAATGTTCACAGGCCTCTTCGAGGGGGAAACCTCCAATCGAGCAACGCTCTGTTACAATAATCTCCAAGCTAAGGTTCTCATACACTCGACCCTTATTTATACTAAATATGTCTATTAAGAGAAGCATCTAAAGGAAGATCCTTATAGAAGCGGAAGCTTCTATTAGGTCTTCTTACATCCGCCTTATTCTATTTTATTGAAAGGCCTTATTAATATTGACCTTTATTACATCTGAATACATTGATCTACCTATGTGCGGGTTAGGACCTTAACACAGACCAATCTTGGCTCAACAATAGCCCATATGCCTTAGGGATATCCACCACAATGATGTCAATCACCTGCATGAAATTAGGATGCGTCACTATCCTGATCATCACATCTTTGATCTCTCCCATGACCTTGACCTGGGTTTTGTCTATTTGTATGACATGTTTATCACTTTTGAGAGGGACAACACCTAATTTATTACACACGGCCAAGGGCATTACAATTGAGGACGCCCTCGAATCGACCAAACAATTGTGAAGATTCTTGTTGAAGACTTCAAACGTCAAAAGGAAGGGTGGTACAAAAGGCATTTATTTCCTACCTTCCGAGTAGGTGTTTACAGTTGGCTTGCTCGCTAGATCTATTGGGGGAAGAATCATGTTTGGACTATCGTCGTTGGTCGGGTTTCCTACCGAATTCAGAGCTTGCAATAGAAAGTATTTCTGCTGAGGAATTTTTCATACATCCATAACTGATATATTAGCTTTCGATTTCTTCAAATCTTCGACTATGTTATATTCTAGTTTAGGAGAATCTTGGGTTTGTATGCTTATAGGCTTTTTATCGAGGACGAAAGGCATTTTTGGGTGGTCGAGAGTTGACTTACTTTGCGGGGCCCAGGTGACGTCGGCATCTTTCGAGCCGTGTTTCCCCTTACTATGTGTTTGTATTGTTGATACTTCTGTGAGTTGTTCTCTAGACTCAAACAGATCACCTGAAGAGGCGATCACATCAGGATCCCATATCAGCATGGTTGTGTCCCATGGTGGGTCAGCTTCTTCCTGATCGGCACTATTCATGGACGAACTGCTTGGTTGTTCAGTCAGGGAGACCTCATCCAGAAAATGATTGGCCATTAAATTCATGGTATGGACCCATTGAGGGCATTCTCTTTCCAAGTGGCTCTTTTGGTGATAAGTATAGAAATAATCAGACGCGACATTCCCTAGGTCAATGTTTAAGTTGGTTGGGGGAGGTTCAATTGCTTTGAAAGGATGGTTTCTTTTAAGGAAAGGCTTATAGGGTATTTGGCCTTGGTTTCCTTCCCCTGCACTTATTTTCATGTCTATAATCTCATTTGATAGTTTCTTGACCATGCACTGCAGATATTCTATATCTCCATTACATTTGTTGGGAGTTTGTTCAGCCGGTTTCCTCGATGGTCTAGTCAAAAGGAGTCCTCTTCTAGAAGGGGGATGGCTTTCTTTTCTCACTAGAGAAGCATGGCCTTCTTTACATCCTTTCATCTAGAATTCTATTGTCTTGGATTCTTCAAAATTCTTCGCAAGGGTTTACTTGGCGGCCCTTTTAACGAACATGGAAATAGAAACCGACATCACGTTGGCATAAACCTCAATTTGCAACTCTTGAGTTGGTTTCACCACGGGTTGAAATTTGTTTAGGATGGTCGTGAATATTTGATCGAAATCTTTGGTCCTCTCTTTTGGGATCATGGTGGTTGCGAACAACTCATCCATCAGGGCTCTTGTAGTATTTTCTTCCGCAAATTTGTCTAGAAAATCCTTTTGGAATTTAGTCCAATTGGTTATGGATCCTACTGGCAAATTAAAATACCATGTGGAAGCCAAATTTTCAAACGTGTATGGAAAAATTATGCATACTACATCTTCGTGTTGAATGTTCATAAAAATGATCGCAGGTATGAAATTATTGATTTGATCTTCGGAAAAACCTGAAGTTTCAGGATCATACTTGGGGAGCATCTTTTCCGGGTGCCGAGGAAGATTATGTACTCGTCCTGGGATGACCACAGCTTCTCAGGCCAACCAAGGTTGGTTATCTTGGAGTGGAACTTCTCTTTCCTCCCCATGTCCATTGTTCCCTTCCATATATTCAGAGTCGGAGTCAAACTCTTCTTCTTTCGAAAATTCATTAGGTTCGGAGATGTCTTCGGCTAGCGTCTCGGGTATCAGATCGAGAGGTTCTTGGATTTTGGTAATCACAAAATCTATTAAGTCTTCGATGGAGTGTATGAAAACTTCGGCAGAAGTCCTGAATACTAATATTCTCTATTATTTTCTTCGAGGGAGGATGGGGGTGAAGGGAAATGCGTTGATTTGTCGAGCGTAGGCTCTGGTAATTCTCCTGAATTGATTCACTTCCTCGTGAGGGAGGGCATAAGGTATTTCAGGGTGAATAGGTCCTTCCTCGAAATGGGGTGAGTTGTCTTCTTCGGGAGTACTCAGTAAACGTGGGTTTTCTATCGGATGACTAGCCATGCATGTGGGACGTTATGAATCTGTAGGTTGTTTGAAATGTTATATAACTTGTATATTCAGCCATTCATTCTCAAGCCCTCCTTCTAGAGCCAATTTTGTTGATGGGACCTAAATCCCCTGACTCAACAACAGGAAAAAAACTCGCCACCGAGGCCTAATTAGACTCTGCAATGTTTCAAGTGGAATGGTTCTCCAGATATTGTGATATGGCCGAATTATCGATGGGCTTTGTGTTTCCTGGTGAAGGCTCTTTCTTCACTTAGGACATTTATTTTTCCATATTTCTCCTGGATGGGGCTGGTATAAGAGATGCAAGCCAGTATAAACCAACTTGACAAATAATAGGATAGAAGTTTTAACTGGTGGGAAGAGGTCGAGCTTGCGATAACTCGTTGCTCAAACATGCAGATAGTGGTTCTATGCCACAGGGCCTAGTACTAATACATTAACCAAATGAGCATCCAACTATTGTCTAAGAAAACTAATTAACAGAAGAAAACACATACGTAATCAAGATCATGGTAAGAAAAATAAATCATCTACCATAACATTCATCACGTAACAGCACAACGATTTATCTTCATCATTAAAGAAAAGAACATCAAGACATTGCACCAAATAACTTGACAACAAAATTAATTGCTCTTACTCATTTACTGCATCATTCATGGAACAAGAAAGGAAGTAATTCTTCTCCAACTCCAATCACATACATATGATGAAAATAACTTTTCTTTGGTCCAAAAGGACTTCTCAATTCAAAACAGTCTCAAAATAATTATCAACAACCCAAAAAGTAGAGTCCTTACAACAACCATCGACCTTTGTTCATTGGTCAATCTCTCTATTTATAATATAAAATTCAACTTTAATTAATGACTAAATATAGTTTACGCCAAACAAAAATCACCACGTGGCATGATCATGCAACAACTTCTTCAACAGTCCACCTGAGATGTCTCTTTAAAAGGGTGACTTCTTTCATATTCAGACCATCTGATAAACAAATATTCACAGGTTTGGGCCCATGGGAACCTGTGTTGTTCCATAGGTGTAGTATATACTCCTATGATATCCACTGTGTGCCCTTGATACTTCACCAAACTAAAGTTCAATTGTTGTAGTATGACCCGAGATTTGATCGAGTGTTCCACGAATTGCTTCACTAGCCCTGGTTTTGCGTCGGTGACCTTTACGCACTCTTCGATCTATAGTGAGTCCTTCTCGGCATGCACCTTGAGCACACCACTCAGGACTATAAATTCATCGGGGGTACTGAACTCGGGGAGACCGAAATCCTTCATTACTTTATTAATTTTACCCCAGCGTTTCTGGCACTTGGCCCTTTGTTGTTGGATTTCTCGGTGTGGCTCCCAGGACATCTTAGCCCAGTACTCGACAGATTTATTTATGCGTTCGAGGATTCTTTTGCTTACTATCCAAATTCCATGTCTTTCCTGCTCTTTTCCTTGCTAAACCGCCTCAATATATTTGAGTCTTTCCACCACTTTCTATGCCTTTTTGTGCCATCGCTCCATCTCGTTACACATTGCGAGCACCATGAGAGTGTATTCTTAGAACTCGGCTATGTTCATGGTCAATAGGTGCCTTTCTTTCTTGAACTCGCTATAAACTCCATTTAACTCACTTCTCAGATACACAATGGTCTACATAGCGCTTTTGTAGTACTCGTCCAAATGGTGAACATGTTTGAGCTCCTTTAGGGTGGCAGCTAATTCCTTTTCATCCCTCCTGGCTCTATCTTGGGTGGCATCAGAGAGGGATCCTCCCATGCCAATCAGTTTATACACACGTGCATCTGGTGTGTTTATTAATCTATCCTCTGTGGTTACTAAGATGGATTGATCCAAGGTGATCCTTCTCTTTTTTGTTGTCCTTTGAACAATGGCCTTTCTCTTTTGATCATAGGAGATCACGTAGATGTATTCTACCTCGTCTACCGGGTCTGGTATCTATTGGTCACCCCATGTGAGGTTGTTTACCAGGCTTCCCATGGTGTGTATTTGTTCGATGATGGGCTCTCGGACTTCCTCGTTCAACCTTGTAGATCTGACTTCTGCTTGTTTCTCGTCAGAGATTTGAGTATTGGGTAGAATAGAGGTATCGGGCCTAGACTCATTACGTACTTGCTTGTCGACCATAGAACTATTAAATTCCTTTTGAAGAGGCTTGTCACTCGAGCCTGTATTTTTTTTCGGTTCATCAGACTCCCTTGTGTCAAGATCACCTTCAACTTCTATTTCCTTTTGTGGGACCTCCTTGTCCTGAACTTCGGGACTCTTGGAAGAGGTCTTTTCAATACTTTTGGAAGAGGTCTTTTCGGGAGCTTCTTCTTCTTGGACATGCACTGGGGTACCATGGGAGGGTTTTGGGCTCTTATCGTCATTGTATATATGTATAAGTGTGCTCAATGGATTAGTAACTTGTGTTTCTATCGATACCTAGCATGTCTCTGGTTGAGTTTCTCCACCTTCTGAGGGATCAATCGACGATGTTGTAGGTTTGGGATTGCCTGACCCATTGTTTCCATTGGGAACTGTGGGACTAGGATAACTTGGCTCTATCGGGACTTTTTGGATGGTAGTTGAAATCCCGGGACTTATGACAAGATGTGGTTTATCCTGCATTCGCTTCATTAGCAGCTGAGATTGCTAGTATAAAAGTGTGCCCTTTTCTTGTGTAGTTTGATCTTTGAGGGGATCCCTGGTTTGTATCAGGGATTCCTGATGAGCTCCCACAACCTCAGCATATTCCTGGGAATTTCTTATTCCTTCATCCAATTCATATGCTACTGACTCTTCTGGGTGTCGGCTAATTTCTTGAACTGCCTGCTCTAAAAACATTGCATGTTCTCCATAGCTCATAGCTCTAAACTTGGTTCCTCAAGGATCATGTTTCCTGGATGCCACTACATTCCAATATTCAACGTTCTCAGTGAAAAATTCATCCTCGAACCAGTCATGGACATAGGGCCAACATGGTGATACCTGTGACGTGTGTTGTAGGACCAACCCCTTGGGATCGTGTTTGCCAAATCGACCGATTTGGAACCAAAATTCCAATTGACCCAGCCCAAGTTGTTTAGCATGCGCGGTGTCTTTGACCATACAGAATCCAATATGAAACCCATACAGTAAGAAAGCCCACTTCTTGTCTTTTACTAAAGTTTCATTGTATCCTTGGAAGATGGTTTGATAGTAGATTTCTCCTAACACTAACCGGTCAGGAATGTAAATGGGCAATAGGTGGGGTGCTCTTGTGGCATAGAAAACCTGTATTTAGGTTTCCCGTACATCTAAATACCACTGACCAATTTTGTCTATGACCTTCTTTGCCTCATCTGAAAATCTAGGGCATTCTCTCTTGAAGAGAAAGAAGTAAATGCGTGCAATAAATTGTTCATAGATAATAGCATAGGATTTCTTGTACTTGTTTTCCCATAGGATTTTGAAGTATACATGGACCGCCAGCTCCGAAGGGTGCCAATTAAGGCTTATCCTAGCAAAAGTGTTCCTGGTGAAAATGACGTCTAGTAGATACAAGGCCATGTAGAAGGTGGGGGTATCTACCTCCTTCCTCATCTGAGCCTATTTTATGCAGGTGCTTAGTTGTTTGGAGATGATGGCACTCCAATTGAAACTTGTACCTGCAATGGAGACTCTAAAAGATAGAGGCATCCAAGCCTCTAAAAATCGGGAGCAGTCCTTCTCCCCATGTAACCTGCAGAGTAGAGCCATGAGATATGTGTATGGTTCCTTCAGATTGGTTGTTGGCTACCATCCAGTCGTCCGGTTTGTGAATTTTTTGTCTTCTCTCCACCAAGATGCCAGGATCTTGCTGGTATCTTATGATGCATAGAAACTTAGAATGAAATCAGTGCTCAACTTTTCTCCAGAATCATTGAGCTTGTAGTAACTCTGAACCTCTGATGGTAGGAAAACCCCGACGCATTCACCGTTATCATCATTAATCAAGCACTTTGGTGCATCGATGTTGTCAATGACCCATTTCAGGAGATCAATGCAAGGGAAAACCGGAGACCAGCTTGCCACCATGTATCTCCCTCCTTCTGCACCTGAGCATGTTTTATGCAGGTGCTTAGCTATTTGGAGATGATGGCACTCCAATTGAAACTTGTACCTGCAATGGAGACTCTAAAAGATAGAGGCATCCAAGCCTCTAAAAACCGGGAGTAGTGTTTCCCCCTATGTAACCTGCAGAGTAGAGCCATGAGATATGTGTATGATTCCTTCAGATTGGTTTTTGGGTACCAGCCAGCCATCTGGTTTGTGAATTTTTTGTCTTCTCTCCACCAAGATGCCAAGATCTTGCTGGTATCTTGTGATGCATAGAAATTTAGAATGAAATCAGTGCTCAACTTTTCTCCAGAATCATTGAGCTTGTAGTAACTTTGAACCTCTGATGGTAGGAAAACCCCAATGCATTCACTGTTATCATCATTAATCAAGAACTTTGGTGCATCGATGTTGTCAATGACCCATTTTAGGATCTCAATGCAAGGGAAAACCGGAGACTGGCTTGCCACCATGTGCAGATAATCCCTATGAATATTTGGAAGGACCTCGTCATCGAGCTTCCTTGTATCAGAATTGCTATGCAGATTATATTCAATGGGTTCTTCTTTCTTGATTTTCTTGAAGATCTCTTCCCAGTGAGGGAAAGTTGTCTTTTCTCCAATGCTTTCCTCTATATCTCCGAAAGCTGGGGGATGGACAAAGGGATCCTTGGTGATCTCCTTAATGATGGACACCGGCTTGGGGGCGAACTCTAATTGTCTTACGACTGCTGGTGATGAGCCCTCTCCTACTTCTGATTCTTTCAGTTTTGGCACCCTTGGAAATTTCCTGGTAGATGGCTTCTTAGGAGGCATTGTCCCTGCAATAAAAAAATGCCCTTTAAAAAACATATACAAAGCAGTGTTGGGTGAGGATATATAAAATGGAGTGTAAACCGGTAAGCGGACCCATACCTGTAATGCTTGATACGATAACTATTTGATACTTACTGGACTTTAGATGCATCCTCTAGATCATTTAGCTCTACTCTTTTGTCTTCTTTGAATTCCTTGTTGCGCAAAATGGGATCATACACAATGAATCGAAGAGAATATAACTGGGGAGATATTGTCAGTCGTATCAATTAGTTAATATGAGTAATGAATGAAAATTCAAAATAAACCACTATCAGATTTATGTGGATAAATCCTGACTAGTTGACAGTGGAGGCACAGATGGAGATGCATTGTATTGGCAAGTTTAACGGTTCCTTTTGATTCGTGCACGAGTCAGTAACTAATGCATGATCCATGAATTAACCGAGTACCATAAATGCAATGTACCTACCACACTCCAGGATTAATACGTCTCGTCACGTCACGTCACTCGGTGAATGGGTCGGGGATCAGCTAGTATCAGAGCATGTACTTACATTGATAGGCTCTTGGTAAAACTTCCGACGCCGATGATATAGGGGTTGGCGATCGGTGAAAATTTTAGGTACACAGCTTCCCGGCGGACCTCCATCTTGATGAGATTTTGGTGTTGAAAACATTTCGGACGTCGGTAATCGGGGGTGTTACTCTTCCTTTTGTGCGTCGCATACTATTACCTCTTTCTTTTGAAGCCGATCGAATCAGTCTTCGACACAATCCTTCCCAAGTTTTATGCATAGGAAATAATTATTTCATTAGCCGACGTTGATGAGGGTTGGCACTCGGCTACTTTGACTCCCAAACGATTTTCGCCACCATCATCTTTCGTCGATGCCAAATTTCTCTTGTGAGTCGGGGAAAATCCTAGGTCACCGATTCCTTGAGTATTCATTAATTATTTTAGAGTTAAGATGATTCTTCGTTGTATGTTCAAGTGAACTTTTTATCAATTAAAATTTGAAACATATAAGACAAGTGAAGGATCAGTTTTATGTCGAGGCGAAAACAGTTCAAAAGTAAAATAAAGGGTGGTACCCTAAAGGAAATGGTCACAGAACTTTTAGAGTGTGTTAAGTACTCAACATCTTCATTGGAAAATCCCTGTAAAAATCCCCAGGATGAAAACGTTGTTGCTCGGTAGTGTGAGTTTCTAATTTATTTGAGTTGACCAGGGTCTCATGTCCATGAATATTTGAATGCAAGGATGGTGGAAGATCGTCATCATATAACCAATCTAAATTCTCAAAAGAATATGTCTCACAAATCCTAAGGCATGCCTGAAAATATTCATAAGTTCCCTGTAACGACCCATCCCTGAGTGGATGAAAACTATCTACGACTGTATCATTGCCAAGCTCCTGAATAATTGGATCATATAGGCTTGAATACCAATCTTCCAAAGGAAATATTTCTTCATTCTTTATATGGAAGTTTCCCTTGATGTCATAAATGGGATATTTATCAAAACCGAAACAATTTATATCCCATCGATACACATATGAAATCATCAATGTGATTGTTAATTGTACCTGAAGGATGCTCCATGAATTTACCTGTATCATTGGAGTTGATTAGTTCTTCACAAGGCTGGACAACTTCATATTCCAATGTCTCGTCCAAGTCTTCAGTATGAGAAAATTTATCGGGGTATTCTTGGTAACTTTATTCACAAATATGTTCTTCAAGCATCTCTTCATCTGTATTGGATTGCTCTTCAGTAAGAAGTGCTTCATCGAGTTTTTCTTTAGTAGATTCTTGGGACAATTCCCTTATAAGACTCATCATACGCTTAACAACTTCATAAACGACTTTTTTCTTTTCCACTTCTAAAAGTGTCCTTGAGATATAGTAATTTATGGGAAAGGAGTCATCCCATGGTGCCATAATTCCATTGTCTAAAATGACACTTCAATGGATTCACCAGATGAGCTCAAGACTCATCGAAAAAGGAGAGGGTATTTTCCTTAATGGAGTCGCCAGATAAACTTGTATGAAGTTCAACAAAAATGAAATGGGAACTTCCCTCAAATGGAGTCGCTAGGAAAGATATAGGCAAAGGCTTTAGGATCGACTTTCTAAGTGTCTCTATAGGATTGAAAATAATTCCAAAGCTTCCCTGGAAATGGCATAAAAAATGTTATCACACAATTTTTAGTTTGGTCAAATCCCAACGCAAACAACAAGCGTGTCACACAACTAGAAACACCAATCATTGTCACCTCAACAAATTTCCTCCTTGTTTTAGTGAAGGACAAGTCCAACAAAAGGGAGGATTCCCATGTGACCCTAGGGTGATTGTAATGGGATAAGTAAGGAGCTAGAAGAACACCCATATAGGTCAAGGTCAAGGTGAGATTTGAGGCTTGAATAAAGAGTCTTGGGAGTTGGTAAATGGTTTCCAAGATTTTGTGCCTACAAAACAATGTTAGACAAACAAACAAAAAGATAGTATATGATGATATAAGCCTCAAAACCAATGGGGAATTAGCAAGAAATTTTTTTGTCCCAAATTTTCAGTAATAAACAATGATATATCAGCAAGATTAAATTTATAACAATTGCAAATCACACCACCAAAGTCAAGATAAAATATTGGATAACAATGCTTGCAATAAGTAGACAATATTCCAATGTTTAAATCCAATGTAAGAGAGTGTTATCAACAAATTTTTGTAACATCCCTATGGTTTTAGCAAACTTTTTCTAAAGCAGCAAATTCTAACCACTAAAATCAGCAAGCCACCCAAACAATAGCTCCTAAACAGTAGATCAATTATCATAGCTTGCAAGTGAATTTCAGTGGTATAAAAGTGAGTAAAGAGTAAGGGAAAGTGAGTTTGTTGTATCTCTATTGGTTGTAGATTAATATTTGTTACAAAAGATCAATCACTTATAAAATTAATACTCTTGGAGGGCATAAGATATCTTAAAGCACGTAAAACTTAAATACAAACTCAAACAATTCAATATCTCAAAATTCATGTTTACCAATGCAACAATATTCAATCTCCAATGCAAAGATTAATTCCTTCTCTATTGGGTAATGGAGTCTCTTACTTGGAAGAAAAGTTAAATCAAAAGGAAGAAAATATCTTTGTTGAGATTTAAACCCTTATAAAACCAAACAACAATCCCTCCAAATCATCTAGCTTAAAATCCAAGATGAACTATGGTTTTAATGATTTCTCTAGGGTTGTAAACCCTCTTATTTACTAGAGAAAAAAATTCCTATCCAAGCCTTGCGAAAAGGGTGTAAACCTTATTACTCCTTGAGGTAAGACTTGTATCCTTTCAATGAAATAAAATTAAACCTTCGTGGAGGGTGTAATCCCTTTAAATACTCCTCCTAGGGTGTTACATATATTTCTTGAATTTGAACAAGTAAAATGACCATGAATTACGGAAAATTACTCACCAATACAAGAGGTAGCATGAAACATACCATTAATACCAATACATCATCCACAAAATGTCAAATAAACACCACCAAGATAAGTGTAGCAACCATAAATACAAGAAAAAAAGAGATAGAAAATTTCCCAAGAGGGGTCAAAATTTGAGTCCAAGAGTATGTAATTCTCAAGTTATGAGTTATGAAAATGAAAAAGAGATGGAATTTATTTATATGAGGCCATCTAAACCCATTTTTACACATAACATTGTCAACAAAAAATTAAAAGAAGCCAAAACCCCCTTTATTTTCTCTTACATCTTTCAAATATAAAAATTACATAAAGTAAAACCCTAAAAAGGGTGATGTCATGCCCTAGAAGGGTGACGTGAGACCTAAAAGTGCGACTTTGAGCCTCAAAAAGTAGATCGTTGGGCCTCCAAATGCCATGTTCCACGATCTCATGTGCTAGAGTTTCATGCCATGCATCTCCTTCCTTCAAACCACATCACAACACCTCCAGAACCATCAATCCCACCAAACCCTAGCCTCCAAATGACATCAAGGGATTAGAAAGTGATGTCGTAGGCCTCCAAAGGATAAAATCTAGGTGCAAGGGATATGATTTCATCCTATAATTTTATCAAAGTGGTTCCAAGGGAAACATCCTCTATCCTTTTCACAAAATGCTCCAAGGTGCTTTTCCCAACCCGTGGGGTATGACATTTGTCCCAAGGGTTTTCAAGCCCCCATGAAGGTAAAAATGACACAATTTCTCCGTGGATATCTTTCATAGAACAAGGTCCTGCAAAGACAAACAATTATTCACTCCAAGGGTCCACAATTCACATGTATCATGCCAAGTAAGCCACATTTAATAAAAGAACCACCCAAACATGTGCATTAAATCCCCTATTTTCAAACTAAACAAATGCTCAAAGACCTTATAAAAATTTTCAAATTTAAGTAAGGGAGGGTTGTCATGGTTCCCTATTTGGTAGACCAATCCCCAAGTCAAGGAATATTTCCCAAGAAGACTCTTGCATGCACAACACAACACAGACACTATATCTAGTCGTGCAAAGAATATAACACATAACCAACAATATATGTTGTGAAATTAGTTCCTTGAGATTTCATCAGTGATGTTGTTTAGTTCTTGAAGATACCAACATAAATTTTCATTAGATGATTACAAGAAACGATATAGATCAAAATGGGACATGTCAAGTACTAAACGGGATGAGAAATACACTTCAATTTTTTCAACCCATCATCATAAATTTAGGTCATTTATATCATGCAACTAGTGCTAATGGATGTGAGAAAAGAAAGAGTATTTTTAGATTTTGTTTATCAAAACCTTGTGTGCAATAGAGATTGTATTAGTGAAAATACTTTAGCACATGAAATTTATTAGTCTTAGAGTGTTGTAGTAAGTTTGAACAAATCCATTCATGAATATTCCAGCCAATATGTGATGAAACATCAACAACTACCATGTTTGAAATCTTGAAAATGTGTAAAGTTCCAAAAAGGAAACCTCTCACTTCAACATTCTAACATGAAACCTATTCATATTTTATTTTATCACAAATCATAGAAGAAAGAGGTGATCTCCACATGAGTGTTGTTTAAATAATTTCACTATTGTTTATATTTGTATCCATGGGAAGGATATTTGTTGTTTGAATCTATCTTGGTACAATACATTTATAAGAAAAAATACAACATTATCTGTTATGAACCAAATACTTAAAAAATAGCATAAGAAACTAGAGTACACACCATGTTTATAAAATGTGAGTATGGAGCACAACTCCAAGATAGATTAGATATATGAGTTACACAATAACTTATTAAATAATAGGATAAGCTCCTCCAAATACCCCAATACATTAGTACATCCAAATCACATGTCCTCAATAATGACTACCTGATCTCTATATATACTTATTCACACATTTCACATGTGGCTCCTTTATTATCAATCCAACCACTATTACATATACATTTACACATTACATGTACATCTAACCCCATATATTCTCCCTTAGGGTCATATCATATACACTTAACACCATATATGCCTCCCTTGTGGTTCAGACCATAGTATCCTCCTTGAAAATATTTGTTCTCAAATCTTTGCAGTTAAAGGATTTACATGTTATGAAACCAAGTAATGTGATTTTTTTTATTTTCCTTCTTTCTTCTTTCCATTGAGGGTACTATGGTGTGAGCCCAAGGGGGCATATATGGATTTAATTATAAATGTTATGAACCAAATATTTAAGATGGAATAAGAAACCGAAGTACACACCATGTACAAAAAAGTGACCATGGAGAACAACTCCAGGATATATAAGAGATATGAGTTACACAATAAATACTTAAAGAATATGATAACCTCCTCCAAATACCCCAATACATTAATACATCCAAACCACATGTCCTCAATAAAGACTACATGATCTCTATAAATACCTATCGATGCATTTCACATGTGGACCATTTATTATTAGGTCGACGATTATTACAAATACATTTACCCATTATATATACATTTAACCTCACTCCCCCCTTTGGGTCATATCATATACAATTAACCCTATATATGCCCCCTTGGGGTCATACCATTATCATATATTAGTTGACATGGTTTTCAATACACCAAGCTGAAGAGCCTTATGAGTCCTTGGGAAGCACATTTATTGATTTGGATTTCATCATTATATTATTTTTCATCTATCTCGATGCTTTCAAAGTGAAAAAAATTGGAGGAATCAGCTTGCAGGGCCATTTTAGTGTCAAGTCCCAGTTTGGAAAATTGGGGTTTAGAACCTTCATATCCATTTTGATGCAATAAACGACATTTTTTGTAGTTCCAATGTGTAGACCCTATGCACACACCTTTTTAGACTTTATACACTCCGATACCTTTCCAATGGTGTAAGCCATACCTCGATTGGAGCTCGTATGCGAAAGTTATGCCTCTCGCAAGTTAACCTACCTTGTTGACCACCATGGTATGAGTAGATGCCATGTCATCCACCTTGCTCAAACATATCGGGCTAGCCATGTGTGTAATTTCAAGAAGATTCTAAAATGTACAAAAATGATCACTACTTAAGGGTTGAGGAAGTCAAAACCCTAGCCCTATATGGATATCAAGCTATGTTAAATATCGGGCCACTAGGAGTAGTAGGGGTTCCATTCTTTAGCATTTTATTTGTTCCATAGTTAAGAATAGCACCTAGGAGTGGTATTTTTATAGCATAACAGAGGAGTAGAGATTTTGTAGCATCCATACAGGCCACAATGTCAAAGGAAACTCCACAGAGAGTGCATATTTCTTTATACTTGCATTTGAAGAAAAGAGAGCAGAGCGACCTCACCTTCTTGTTGTGTTTTATCCCATAATGAGTTTCATAGGTTATATCTTTTGTTTATTTATTTATGGTGTGTGATTATTTATTTGGATTCTCTATTTTTCGTATTTCATCTATTTCATACATTTTAAGCAAAAAACCATTAATTAAAGAATTTGAGATCTAAAATAAATTAACCTTCACAGAAAAGATTTTGGTATTTTATGAGAAATTTTGTGACAAACTATCTAGTGGAATATCCACGACAGTTTATAGAGATCATCTATGAGGCTTTCTAATAGAAACTAGACTTGATATAAACATTGAAGTGACAAGTACCATGTCAAGAACTTTGAAAAAAAGTGAAAAGTTCTAGACAAGAAACCTATCACTTTAATATTCCAATTTTTTTTCCCAAAAATACATAAAAAACACCCCAATGAATGTGATTCTATATTAATGTAAATTAAATCCTTAAAAGCTTATTATTTTATGTATTGACCATACTCTTTCCTTATCACATGATTATTCATGAGTGAAAAAATAATTCTACTTTGATTATGCTTCTCATATCTTTTGTGAAAAATAAACATTGTATGCTTTGATGCCACTTCTTATGTCTTCTTAGATGATTCACATGGTACACTTTTCACATCCACTTTTGATCCCACTTATTATATATTTTGAGAATATTCACATGGTTCACTTGTGATCCAGGTGGATATTGATGGCCACCCACCTATTCCAAATTCCAACTAGCTTATATTGACAGTTTTCAGTTCATCATGTTTCTCTATAATGGGGACACTTCTTTGTAATTATGGGTTATTGTTGGAGTTACTTCACACACACCTAGGATTTATTTTTCCTAAGGTTCTTCCTTGTTTATTATTCATAATTAGACATTATCTAGTCTCCTATATTTTAGGGGAGAATTTCCACCTGGAGAATATTCTCTTTCAGTTAACACTTCAGTTTGACTAGTTGAGTTGAGTTTAGATGTTGCACTGGGATCATCACCATGAAACATTGGGATCATCACCATGCTAATATGACCTTTCCTTGGTATCATCACCAGAGTGGCACATTATCCTTGATTCCCTGAGTTATCTCTTCATTACTCTATGTTCAGTCAGTTAATTGAAGACTAGTTAACTAGTTAACTCAACTAGGTGGCAGTTCACTCTTGTAACTCCTTAAGAGACTAGAATAGGTGTAAGTTCACCCCTATAACTATTGGTGTGTGTACATATCACTCTATACCACCACTATGGCACATTGGTTCACCTCAATTCGAACTCATTGAGATATACAAAGTATATCATGTGTAAATTATTCATTATTCACAACGGTTAATGAGAATTCTTCCATTCTTTCTCTCCTTCTTCTTATTTCTCCAATTCTCTCTGCAAATGTTTGTATTATTGTTTAGATAGATCTATTATGTGTATTTTCAACACATTTACATGGTATCATAGCCGAAGGATTGCTAAGAAAAAGCTACACCAATTTTTTTTTCAGGTACAAAAGATTGAAGACAGCAGAAAGATGGAATTCCAAAACAAATTCATTCTTACACCTTACAACTATTTTGCATGAAAGGATAAAATATCCATACATATCCAATATAGAGGGTTGTATAGGTTAACCATGAATACATATACAGAACCGACATCATCCATAGAAAAATCCAAGTACTTAAATCGCATGGATGAGGCACTCAGAACAATTTGCAGTCTTATCTCTCCCGATCTCCTTTTTCACATATCTTCCTGTAAGACTCCCAATGAAGCCTGGAAAATATTGGAAGGGATCTTTGGAAAACAGGATGATATGAGGGGACACATGATGGAGGTGGAGCTGCTCACATTGGGTCCAAAAATATTCGACAATATCCAAGATTTATTTACAAAATTCAAGGATTTATTGTCGCAACTCAAAGCTTGCGGGTTTGATAAATTGACGGAGGAGAAACAAATGGTTCTCATCATTATATCCAAGCTTGGTCCTGAATTTTTTGTATTCATATCTACATTCCATACTGTCAGATTCTCCTCTAGAGACACCTGGAAGATGCCTTCTCTTGAGGACTTTATCGAAACCTTGACACAAGAAAAAACCAAGCTCATCAACATGGGCACAATCAAAGGCCCAAGGTGCATGCACTCATTGTACATGATGGCAGCAACAAATATCAGAAATCTAAATATAAATATAAGCGGAAAGATCATGCACATACGAAGAAGGAAGGGTACACAAAACCCTTCAATGATGCCTCCGGATCCAAAGGAGAAAACGGAAGAAAATGAGAGAAATGCACATACTGTCACAAATGATTCCATTCGGAATCCGCATGCATGAAAAAACAAATAGATATGATGTCTAAAATACTTCAGCAAAGAAACCTTGGAGATCGCATCCCCGAGGGTGCAAAGAAGAAGAAGACAGAATATCGGAATTCCAAGAAAGGCAATTATAGCCATGCCTTGATTGCCATCAACTCCTCTCCCGATGCTTGGATCATAGATTCAGAAGCATCACATCACATGGATGCCTCAGAAGCATTCTATTATTCATTGGATGCATGCAAAGGTCCTCCTATTCATATGGGGGACAACTCTTCTGTCGAAGTCACCGACAAAGGAAGAATTGAACTCACCAACGAAAGTTTCGAGAATGTGTTGCATGTTCCCAAGCTTTCTGTCAAGCTTCTCTGCGTGTATCAGATGAAAAATTCTAGCATCGAAAAGAGAGTCATATTCACACCAAATTCCATGGACATATATGACATCCAAACCAACTCCAGGGTTGTTACCAGTGTGGTAAATCATCAGTCTAGATAGTATACATATTCTGAATTCATTGAACTTGATTCTGCTTTACTCCTTACTCATGCTGATGAAAGTAGTAGGATATGGCACGAAAGGTTTGGACATTTTCATTTCAAATACATGAAACAACTTAGCAAGAACAAATTAGTTGATAGTCTACCAGACATCCATTTCTCCAAGGGAGTATGTGAGGGATGTGTTCTCGGAAAATAACCTCAAGAGAAATTCGACAAAGGAAAGTATCAACGAGCTTTCGCACCTTTAGATCAGATCCACAGTGACCTCATGGGTCCTTTGTTGCATCCATCAATCAACAAAGTTATGTTTGTTCTCATTTTTGTTGATGATTTCTCACATTTTACTTGGATCTTCTTTCTCAAGAAAAAAACTTAGGTCTTTCAACACCTGAAAGATTTCAAAGCCTTGGTTGAGACACAATCCAGAAAGAAGATCAAAGTCCTCCGAACTAATAATAGGGGTGAGCATGTAAATCATGAGATCCATAATATTTTCCATGAGGCAGGGATTCAATTGCAACACATAGTTCCCTATACTCCACAGTAAAACAGAGTTGATGATCGGAAAAACCGATCTCTTAAGGAGATGGCATCTTGCATGTTGCATGCAAAGTCACTACCACAAAGACTATGGGCCGAAGAACTTAACTATGAAACATACATCCAAAATAGATATTGTTTATGGATAAATCCGTAAGTGCGGACACAAACCGATCTCCCTAGATCCACCTGGATCTAGAACAAAACATGACAGAATAGGACGCTTTCCTTAAGTTTTAAATATTGAATTTACTAAGAGGCAAGAATAAGTAACATACCTTATAATCGCTTCCTATAGTCTTTGTTGCTCCCGCTTCACTCCAGTTCTCTTGTGTAGTCAATATCAAAACAACACAAACCAACCAAAATGATAGTGATAGCATAAACTCAATATAAACCTATGTATGTGATCAAGGAATCATACAATAAAACA
>ML785116.1:1840140-1900111 GCA_009831015.1 Picea engelmannii | reverse complement strand
CTTCAGGAACTCAGGCCACTGTGACCCCTCTAAAGGCAATAGATAGGTTTACATCATTAACGATCATAGGGATGACGAAAATAATGTCTAACAGATATCCTCATAGATATGTTAAGGATAAGACCCCCTACGAGGCTTGGAGTGGCCTCAAACCGGAAGTGACCCACTTTCACATTTTTGGTTCTCGTGCATGGGCCCACATTCCCTCTGAAAAGTGGAAGGCACTTGATCCACAGAGCAATGAGTGCATTTTTATTGGATACCCTAACGGTGTGAAGTGATATTGGCTTATTGATCTTTCCTCGAACTGTCTCATCATTCAGTGTAGTGTCCAATTCGAGGAAAGTGTCTTGCATGTACCTCAGCAGTCGCATGCAAACACCTTCACTCTTCCACCTATTCAAGATGATGAGCATGCACATTCCGACTCTTCTTCAGATGAGAGTTCTGATTGATAGGACTCAGAGGATTCAGATTCAGAGTTAGTACAGTCAGATGCAGAGTCAGAGCATCCAAATGCAGTTGCAGAGCCAGAGCAGAGGCCCAAGTGGGCATAGACTACTCTTCAGGATGCAGGGGATCTCGTTGGTGATCTAACTTATACTAGGAGGACTCGATCTGATTTCGAGGAGCCTCCTGTTGCACTCACTGCCACTGAACCATTTGCTTATAAGAATCTTTTCTTGGTTCAGTCTTCATATCCACAGTCTTATGGTAAGGCTGTTGGAAATCCCTTTTGGGAATCCGCCATGTAGGAGGAGTACAACTCCCTCCTCGAGAACCAGACTTGGGATCTGGTTCCCCTTCCTTCTGGGAAGAAACTTTTCAGATGTATATGGGTCTACAGGACCAAGAGCGCAGCGGATGGACAGATCAGCAGATACAAAGCTAGGCTTGTCACCATAGGCTTTACACAGGTTCATGGTATTGACTATGATGAGACCTTCGCTCCAGTAGTGAAGATGGATTCCATACAATTGACACTTGCCATTGCGGCACCCAAGGGATGGGAATTCCATAATATGGACGTGAAGAATGCATTTCTTCATAGTGATCTGTCTGAGGAGATCTACATGGAGCAGCCCCAAGGATTTATGCAAGACTCATATTTGGTCTATTGACTGAAGAAGTCACTTTATGGCCTTAAGAAGGCTCCGAGGGCATGGTATGCCAAGATGGAATCCTACCTGTTGTCACAAAACTTTGTACATTTTCAATCAGACCCGAATGTCTACATGCTCAGGATGGTTGATTCACTTCTACTTTTAGTTCTGTATGTCGATGATTTGTTGA
This sequence comes from Picea engelmannii, assembly GCA_009831015.1. Classification (NCBI taxonomy): domain Eukaryota; kingdom Viridiplantae; phylum Streptophyta; class Pinopsida; order Pinales; family Pinaceae; genus Picea; species Picea engelmannii. The sequence continues at coordinate 1,898,818 of ML785116.1, read as the reverse complement.
TCATCGGGTGCTCGACTTCAGCGATTTCTGCAGTCAAGAGGATTCTACCTGACAAGTTTTTTATGATGGACATGGGTCTGCTACACTTCTTCCTTGGACTTGAGATTAGTCAAGATGCATCAGGCATCAAACTGTCTCAAGCCAAGTATGCATGAGATCTCCTTGAGAGATTTGACATTACAGACTGCAAGTCAGCTCCAACTCCTTTCCTATCAGGAGTCAAACTTTAGGATGGCGGGGATAATCCACTAGTTGACAGCACACTGTACAAACAACTAGTGGGGAGCTTGTTGTATCTCACACACTCCAAACCAGACCTCTTATATGCAGTTGGTGCAGTTTCCAGGTTCATGCAGGAGCTGCATGAGAAACATTGGAAAGCTGCAAAGCGTATCCTTCGATACGTACAGGGCACCATCGCCTTTGGGATTCATTATGAAATAAACTCTACATTAGATCTCATTGGGTTTACTGATTTTGACTGGGTTGGCGATAGCATTGATCGCAAGTCCACATCTAGTTACTCACTCAATCTTGGTTTTGGGCCTATCTATTGGTCAAGCAAGAATCAAGCTATCATTTCTCTATCTTCAGTCGAGGCAGAGTACAGAGGGGTAGTTAACATAACCATTCAGGCTATGTGGCTACAACATTTTCTCACTGAATTGGGCATTCAGTTTTATCGGTCGATCGTCATTTGGTGTGACAACCAGAGCACTCTGAATTTCTGCAAAGATCTAGTTCAGAGGCAGTGGACAAAACACATCGAGATCCACATGCACTACATCCGGGACTTAGTACATGAGGGGATCATCGACTTATAGTTTTTTCCTTCAGCAGAACAAACAACAAACATTTTCACCAAGACCTTCACTGAGTAGAAATTCCATTCTCTGCGAGGTCGTCTTGGAGTGAAGGACACAATTTCCTAGCAACTGTAGTTCTTCTTTTTACATACATTTTACATTTAGGGGAGGTTTTTCCCATGAGGTTTTCCCTCTTTCCTCACTTTATTTTCAGTGTATATTTTGTACTTGGGTACCTAACATGGTCTCGTTGCCGGGACCCAATCTTTATTTTCACCATAGTGATGTTCAGGGGGGGTGTTGGAGTTACTTCACACACACCTAGGATTTATTTTTCCTAAGGTTATTCATTTTTTATTATTCATAATTAGTCATTATCAAGTCTCCTATATTTTAGGGGAGAATATTCCACCTGGAGAATATTCTCTTTTAGTTGACACTTCAGTTTGACTAGTTGAGTTGAGTTTAGATGTTGCATTGGGATCATCACCATGCAACATTGGGATCATCACCATGCTAATTCGACTTTGCCTTGGTATCATCACCAGAGTGGCGCATTAGCCTTGATTCCCTAAGTTAAATCCTCACTACTCTATGTTCAGTCAGTTAACTGAAGACTAGTTGACTAGTTAACTCAACTAGGTGGCAGTTCACTCTCGTAACTCCCTGAGAGACTAGAATAGGTGGAAGTTCACTCTCGTAACTGCTGGTGTGTGTCCATATCACTCTATACCACCACTATGGCTCATTGGTTCACCTCAAGTCGAACTCATTGAGATATACATAGTATATCATGTGTATATTATTCATTATTCACAACGGTTAATGAGAATTCTTCCATTCTTTCTCTCCTTCTTCTTCTTTCTCCAATTCTCTCTGCAAATGTGTGTATTATTGTTTAGCTAGATATATTTTATTCAGGTTCAACACATTTATATTTATTCACTTCTGAAGCTATCATGAAGCCCTACAAAATATCCAAGTGGATATTGGTGGCCGCTCATTTAGTCCAACTAGCCTATTTTGACAGTTTTCATCTTAGTACATCTTTATGTACCTCCAAGGTTGTTTTGAGGCCCTAAACAATATTTTTTGAGATTTTCATAGTCAAACTATTGACATAGTCAAAGTTTGATGGCATAATGTGTATTTCTTGAAAAGACCTTTCCAACAGGCTATCACACGCCTAAAACGGAGATCGTATGCAAAAGTTACGAACCGAGGAAGTTGATGTACTAACTTACCCCAATGAAACCCACGTGACTTTTGGTGCTTCATCTCCTAGGTTTAGTTTTTGGATGTCTAGGGTTTTGGAATTCATGTTTATTGTAAAAATGCCTACAGAGCCTCATTGTACTCATCTTCTTGTAAATGAGCGTAGCCGTCACATCTCTTCTCAGAGATAAAGCTGCCACCATTCTAGCGAGTCTTGCACTCTATATTTTTACAGTCTCTGTACATTTGTTTCATTAATAGAAATCATGTATTTTTGTATTTCTCTGTTTATGGAAATATTTATGTGTATTTCATTGTAATATCTCTGCTTTCATTTTGTTTCGAAAATAATCTGGATCAACTTGTACAACAAGATATTGGAGGAAGTACCTTGATACGAGTATCTCCGAATTTATATTCATCACAAGCTCAACTGGAACTATAGCATTGAGGAAAGTATAAATGGAGGGTGTAAACAATATTATGGGTTTGAAAAAAATTGTACATTAGCATACCTTTGACTATGGGATAAGAAAAAACTCATTTTTGAAACTCTCATCACTCTTGTAATCTTATATGGATGTGAAGATTGGGGATGAAATATCTCTAGAGAATCCTCAAGAAAATAAGAGTAGATCCAAAATAATATTATAACTTATAATCTCAAAATTAAAGACAATACACCCTATCGTATCCTCCTTATATAAGTGAGTCTTTATATCATTGAGAGAATGACTATGACTAGGTACCTGATGTACAAGAACAAGATAAACAACATGGACGACATGAGGATTCTGAAAATTGCTTCGAACTCCAATAAAACCCACATGCAGCTCAAGCAAGGATGTCTTAAAGATGCAAAGTCTTAGAAAAATAATTGGGGAATAAATAAATAGGTCATTTTGTAGAATAACAATATTGTTACATCTAAATTTGAGGAGACATTTTGGTGCGATATGGATTTATGAGATAAAAGAAAATTAAGATGCTATGAGAATATTATCAACCATAATTTATAAGATCAAAGTTATCTCTCTGTTTTGACTAGAATAAATGAGAAAATCAACATTGCCAAAATAAGAACAAATCATCACGATTTCCATAGTGAACTTGGACATTGGACAATTCCCAAAATGCCATGGGTTGAAAGAATTTGTCATCTTTGTGACACTAAGAGGGTTGAGGATGAAAAACACTTCCTCTTAGAATGTCCTTCATATACCCATATTCGATCACAATTTCAAAATATTTGTCACAATACCGACCTTCCTAACCTTCTAACTCATCAAAATTATCATGATGTTGGAATGCTTCTCTTACTCCTTTAAAATCAAATAACTAAAATTATAAAGAAATTCAAGTAACATATACCCATATTAAATCACAATTTCAAAATATTTGTTACAATACCGACCTTCCTAACCTTCTATCTCATCAAAATCATGGTGATCTCACAATGCTTCTCTTACTCATTTTCAAGCACATAAATAAAATTGTAAAGAAATCCTAGTAATTCCTTACCTTTCTTAAAGTTAGATAGACCAAATCTAATCTCTATGAATGTTAAACATCATCATCGTCATCATATCCAACCATTTTTGTCATATAAACAAATTGGTCCATCTTATATACAATTTGGTGAAATAAAATGTTACACATTTGATCCATTTTTTGAAATTATGCATCAATTTAGAGACATGGTTAATATTGAATATAATAAAACTATCATGAAGATTCACCTGATATAGTTTTCAAAACCAACCCATATTTAATTCCACTTCTTATATATTCTTGGAATATTCACACGGTACACTTGTATATAAATTTAAGAATAAGAACATCTTGAATATGCTTATACCAATACCAAAATTGCATTAGCATATGTTCCTAAAACTAGTGTTGAGTGAAGTGGTGGGGAATTAATTATCAAAATTATTTAAAATATATTCAAATTAGTAATAAAAATTATACTAAAACCAACAAATAATGACAACCTCTTATTATGATATAAGAGAACAAAATTCTCTCAAATAAATATTCAACCAATTATTATTTATTCTAAAAAATAAATCATTATATAACAAAAATAACAATTAGAAAATTAAACATATTAGAAAAAAAAATGGTATGTTTTTTATTAATATGGTTGTCAATAATGTTACATTATCAAATTTACTAAGTCATTGTCTAATTGTGTCAAAGCGTTATCTAATCTGATATGTGGATGATTACTAGAACTTATATTTGAATTTAAGCACAAAATCTCTTCATTGCATAGTATATATATATATTCATGTCTCTATTTCTCACCTAATCTACACCATAATCATTGATTTTAAACTCAAGTTATGAGCATTTACTAGATATTTTCTCAAATCAATTTTGATGAGCTCAGTTATATGGAAGGAAAAGGAAAAACAATCTATTATTGGAATTATTAATAAACTAATAATTGAATTTACAAAGAGTTGGGACCAAACCTTTAATGTATATAGTTACCATGTCCAAGAATTTTCAATCAAAATGTATAATTACCATGACCATGAATATACAATCAAAACATAATGTAATTAGTGATTTAAAAGGGGCCAAAACTCGCTCATCTGAAAAAGTTGAGTAAACCACTTCACATGGTATACATGCATATGTCATTGGATTGGTTAAGCTTTGAAATTGCATCACTATCCATGCATCCAACTCCGATTGAATCAATGCTATAGATTATTGTTAAAGAGATCACCTGTGGTTGGGGTATATACATAGGAAGAAAATCTTAAAATATATTAGGAGATAACAGATGTCGAGATAGAAAAAAAAGGTCGGGCAAGATAATAAAGATTGCATAATGGAATATTGATAACTTTAAATTATGTTACAAATTTGGTTACAAGAAAGTTCAAAAACAAATAAGTAGCAACATTGCACTTAGCATCCAATATATGGCATCACATGTATTTATTCCAATGACATGAATTTAATGACCTAAATGAATAGATGTTGTATTTATTTAAGATTAAAACTCCAAACCTAAGTTATTTATGTTTGGAAAAAAAATTGCATTGTGTGCATGTTGAGTGATTAAAACTCAAAACTTAAGTATAACCTAAGATTGAAAAAATTACATTCGGTTAGAGTTGGGCCAAAAGAAACCGAATTGGTTTAAATATTATGAAAAAATAATTATTTTATTAAGCATATGGACAACATTGGACAAGAAGAAAAATGTTTGTAGTTAAGGGAAAACTAATGGAAGGTCAAAGAAATAGTCTAGGTAGGGACTAATAAGAAAATCATTAGAGGAGATTACCTTTTGGATTGAGAAACCATCTTCATAGGAAAGTCTACCCTTGTTTGGTAGTTAGATTGAAAGTTATTATACAACTAACATAAATCCATCTTAAAAGGATTTATCAAATATATAGAGGGATCAAATTTTTTGAAATGTAAATTTTTTTATCATTTAATATGAAGGAACTAATATATGGTATAAAATTAAATAGTTAAAAATAACATTTAAAAAAAATTGAATCCTATTTATATTTGATAATTTATGGTTTAAAAATAAATGGAAAGTTACTTAATTTTTTCAAATGTTGCCATATAAGTACATGACAACATCTCTATCATAGAGGACTTTATTACTCTAGTACAAAGAATCCAAATTACAATTAATATGGACTTTAAACTTTATTTAAAAAAAAAAACATTAGACCTTACAAAATAAATTATTCATCTTCCTATACATTGAAGTGAAATATTTTTTACTATTATAGTATTAATATTACTTTAATAATTTGATAAAAATATGTTTTTCCAAACTATCTCAATAAAAACAACATTATTAGTCCCTGTCGTAGGAATAGAGGGACTATAAAGATTGATAATGCGTTGACTACATATTAATTTGTCCTTTGACCCAAAATATTTGCACAATACCTATTGTTGGAGCTATGGAATTAAAAGCATATAACATATATGTACTGCTCTGATTGGATAAGAGATTGGAGGTCTTATTGTTGGCTTGGCTATTCCCAATGTAGTATATGGCAACATATCCAAAGTTTTTCTCGTATACAGTATTTTTTAATCATATATTTTTCCTCTATATTGGTTGAAGGTCAATTAATGATAGCATTAATTCGAATGTTTGTATTAGCATTTTCTGCTAGCCGAATATATCCGTAGGTTTTGATGTGTACTAAGCATATTGAAATGTTTTGATATCGAAACTTTGTAGTGATTTATATCCAAGCATATTGAAATGTTTTGATATCCAAGCTTTGTAGTGATTGACACTTATTCTAAGATGCCTCAACAGGCCTGACAACGTAAATGTTTACATGACGCGACGTCCTCCAACACCCCTGACAACTTAAATGTTTGCATACCATGAGGTCCTTAGACAACCTGACAATATTAAATGTTTATGTAAGTACGCTTCTCGGAGTACATTTTTCCTCGAAAGTTTCTATACAGTTATAATGAATTTGCACAGTCTTGTTTGTCCACCGCCAGTTCAATAGCCATTGTATGTTTCATCCTTGTTCTGCCATTGAATCTAGATACATTGTTTACTAGTTTGGTGAGTGCTTCTTCTTCGTTGGTTTCTCGGTTGTTTCTTGTTGTTGTTTCGCTCGTGATTTGACCTGCCCTTCTGCATTTCATTGTTTCGGAGTAAGTTTGGATGCCATAGTTTCATTTCGTATTCCTTGTTTTTTGTTCAGTGTTTGCACTTTGCAAGTAGAATGTTTTCTTATTTGTAGTTTCATGTTCCTTGTATGTTTTTGGTTCCTTCTGTGCTTGGGGTGCAGTTTCGTAATCATTGGAGATACATATTTATTGTTTGTTGGCTCGGTGGTTCTTGTTGGTTCATTTGTTCGTGGGTTGCTGGTTCTATTTGTTTTCCTAGGGTTTGCGCTTTGGGGCCCTGGGGGTGCAGTTCAGGTTGTTGGTGCTTTCTCGCTGGTTTAGTCCTTGTTGTTTTCTTTTGTTTGATTCGGCCTTGCAGGGTTGGGGTGCAATGGCGGTTGTTGTAGCTTTATTTTTTTCTTTTTTTTTGGATTGTTATTGTTTGTTTGGGGCGCTTTATGGTGTTCATCCCCTGGACCCATGAGTCGACATGCAGTTGTGTTATTTTCCATGTTTTTCGAGGCCAATATCTATTATTCTGTGAGATTTTTTTGCTACTCCAGTCCTACCATGAAAGAAAATTTTTGGATGCAAAATTTTGTGAAGATTGCGTGTGAAGTTACAATATCCGCTATTTGTTTGTTGGAATAAAGAATATGTATGTAGGCTACATTTATAAACCATGTATGGTCAGATGTGAAGATATGAAATTACATTTTTTTTCTCCTCTACATAGACTGGTGTGTGCATGATACAATTTGTGTTGTGCTTGAGATATGATATGTGCAACAAAGATTCTGCAAGATTATATTTTCATGTTTGGAAGCATGTCTGGGTAGTTTGCCACGGAAAACTGAGAATTTGTATCATGGGCACAACAATCTGTGTAGAGGATAAAGAACATGGTTAAAGGGCATATCTGGATAAATTTCCAGGGAAAACCAGAAATCTTTTAGCTGCGGCCATGCAATTGCGTGATATTTTGTGCCTTGTAATATATTTTGGGCAGGGAAAAAAATCTACACGTTTACAACCATGGATAGAGAAGCGCAAAGGTTCATGTTTCTACCTTTCTAGACTATTCATTAAGTCATTTTTTATATATGTACATATTGCTTGTTCTCCGATGAATACTAGCTTTCATTGATGTTCATTGAATTTTGTGTGTTCCCATATTGAAACAAACAGAGTAGCTGGCGAAAAGGACAGAGTCTTGACGACAACAACTGAAGAGATTATATAAAGGTGCATGCTTATATTTTTGTTTCATATTTCGTTACATGCGTCATACTAAGCTAGTTCCTGTCCGTTTTGTTTGCACTGCATTGTTGCATTTAAACAAACAGAATGGTTGGACAGGACGAAGGACTCTTTGGCGGGTAAATAGACCTATTTCTTTTTCTTTTATATGTTTGTCTTCATACTAACTTGCCTTAATTTCCATTACATCTTCGGCGTTGCTGCCTTGGAAAAAATAGGTTGCTTGGACAAGGATATGACTTCTTATGTGCAACAACAGAGGATTCTATGGTACAATATTCTAAAAGGTATACCAAGTGTGCTAATAAATTAAATATACAAACCGGGTGGGGGTATATAATATTAGACTTGAAAAAGATCACTTCGCAGTAATGGGCCTTTCTGCGCTCCCTACTTCTACTTTTCCCATTATCTATTATCCCTTTTGTTTTCTAATTCATCTACTTAGTGTGCTTTCCAAAAATTCCTTCCTGCGTCGGTTGGCGGACTAATGGTTTGACATACGTGGTCTTGCTCCTACCTTATTCCATAGTTACCCACTTTCTCGATTGTGGGTGTCAGGCTGGAAGGTTGAAGATTTCTCCCCTAGATTCCAGGGGTCCGCGATATACAGATTGGCCATGGTGCCCCGTGCTCATGCCCTATTTACTGTTAAACATTACTCCAGTTAAAAAATTCAGATACATACAATTTTTCGATTATTTTGTCATTCTGATGGACAATATACAATGGATATGCTTGTTTACTCCTGATGTTCATCTGCACATGTTTGCATCAGAAAAATTTGGACTAGTGACATGGCCATGAGCAGTCAATCATCCTAGACATCGGCAGACCGACAAGGCCAAAGGTAAAGATGCATATGCTCTGCTCTTACTATGTTTACTAAACAGATTTCCTGGGCTATGTATTCATCTATGGCATGGAGGATATGCTAATTCCATCTGCAATACATGGTTTGCAACTCGCAAGAGGTATCAACAAGTACAAGCAAGACATCGAATGTTTTGATGCATGTTTCACAGACTAAGAGGTGTGGTTGTGAAACTGTGGCTCCATAGTTCATAAAAAACTATGCTTGTACTTATAGGACACTACCATTTACTTTAGTTTTCCTGTTCAAAAAATTTCATCAGGTCTAGAGTTGTAACATCCAAAGTAATGTCAATAGAGGCCTTGAACAGCCGCCAAAGTGGACAAGTGTTCATCGGGGACATAATGGTTGTCTATAGCACCTACTTGGACAAGGAAAACAAAAGTAGGTCCATTTTGCGTGCTAACATGATAGATAAGGACACCATAATGAAAGTGAGACTGACTGTTCCTCCACAACCTGTCTAGAAACATGCAGAAAATATATTGTCGCGTAATGGGATACCCATTACAAATTTTAATATATTGCCCAAAATAGTATATGACCGTGGTGATTTCGATCGAATTATTTCGGTGAACGAAACAAGCATTGTGGAAAAAATTCCCGTTGTTTGTTTAGAATATCTCTTCGTCCCAGACTCGACTATCAACCATATTGCACAGAGCACTGATATTTACCCAATCGGAACGATTGGGGCTGCTGTCACACTGGAGAGAAAATTTGTCTCACAACACATTCTCCATATAAAGGATGGCGAGTCAGACAACAAAAAGGAAATGGTACCGCTTTTCATATTCAGTTTTGTCCTTTACTTTCGCATCTAGATGTATGTTGGATAAGTTACACAATATTGCATTGTTCCATGTTGCAGCTACAATTGTTCAATACATATTCATATTTGTTTTTGTCAATAAAACAACAATTGCATAGAGGTCAGATTCCACTTATGTTGTTCAAAAATATAACAAAGAAGAGGGATGCTAGAGAAAGGATCTTTCAAACAACCCAGGAAACATTTGTAATAGAGTTGAGAGCAAATATAGTAGAGGATCTAAAGAAACTAGCTAGATCTACAATTGTTGTGCGTATACATCCACAAAATCATCCTCACTTTTCTTATATAAATAGTCTTCAACAAATTTTTGCGCCTGTTTAATTTTTTTATTTTTTTTAAGGGGATGTGGGGGGTGTAGTTGTGTGTTATATTCTTCAATGTATTAATCCCTTTGCTCGCTTTCCCAGGTTGAAGTTATTTTAGTTGCTTCCAATGTGTACTCGACCCCCTTTTAGCCTGTATGTGCAAACTGCAATTCTGCTACTTCTGCCTCCGCTTTAATAAGTGATGATATGATTGATTGTCTGTGATGCGGTGAAAAATGTCCATATATATATGGACATTGTGTCAATGTTGTTATATGAATTGTGGGAAACACAACCGTGCATTGTACGGTTAGGCAGCCTCTGTTACAAAATGTGCTTCATGAGTAGGCAGAGTTGTCATATGAAACGTATCTACAGAAAAACGTAAGCAGTGTGTACATTCTATGAAAGCTTCAGATACAGAGAAAATTCATCTTAAATGAGGACAATGCAATTTTGCATATTAGCTGAAGAAGTGGAAAAAATAAAATATATGAAACTTTGGCAGGAAACGAAAATATCTCATGTGTCTCTGTAATATATGTTCAACATCCAGATGAATTTTCGTTGGACTTGGTCCATATCTCTGTAATCCCCATATATCACATGGCCCAACTTATTTCCTACTGGGAACATATATCAGATGCAAGATAAAATGAATGTGATGACATGTTTTCTTTGTATATCAAATTGTTTGGAGAAAAGGTCGATGGGTTATCCTCTATGGAACCTTATGGAAACTTGCTTGCGGCATGTTTAAAGTATGATTAGTTCTTGGTTATCTGCTTTGTCTATCAATCTGTATATCGTGGAACTCCAACTGTTCTTTAAAGGACATGAAACAATATAATTTATTTTTTTAGCCAGCTGGCACACAGATCCACCTGATAATTTCTATGGCGTTGTGACGCAAATGTACTATGTGGCTTGCTTTAGCAGATTTCTTTGATTGATGAACTTGGTCAAATTATTGTTCTGAAATAATTTGAAATCAACGAATATATAGTGTGTGAAGTGCAATTGTCCTATCATACCAACAAGAGGCTCTTAAAACTCAAATTGGTCATTGTTTTGCCATTTTTGGTTTTTCATTGAACTTGGTAAAATTAATATCCTAGAATAATTTGAATGAACGAATAATAGTTAATATTAATAATTTGGTATTTGAAAATAATGTTTTTAGATCAAGTTAGATAGGATAAGCATCCCTAAACAATTGCAATTTTGAACCCACCAAAATTTGGTCCTTGTTGTTTTCTTTTGTTTGATTCGACCTTGCAGGGTTGGGGTGCAGCAACGGTTGTTGGAGCTTTTCTTTTTTCTTTTTTTTTGGATTATTATTGTTTATTTGGGGCAATTTACGGTGTTCAGCCACTGCACCCATGGGTCTACATGCAGTTGTGTTATTTTCCATGTATGTTGAGGCCGATATCTTTTATTTTGTGAGATTTTGTTGCTGCTCCAGTCCTTCCATGAAAGAAAATAGTTGCATGCAAAATTTTTAGAGGATTGCATGTGAAGTTACAAAATTGTTTGTTTCTAAAAGTACATGTTTACTATGTATTGCTCATTTCTCTGAAAACTTTTATATCAGTCGCCTGACCAGATTGTACAAACTTCCTTGTCTAATTAAATTCTGCAATATCAAAAATTAATATTAATAATTTAGTATTGAAAATAATGTTTTTAGATATGTTATATAGTTGATAGTGATTAACATCTATAAACAATGGCATTTTTAGATAGTTTATCGGGGTCTCTGGGTGCTATTTGTAGGCCACAGAACAATAAAACCTCAATTTTCAGCCCGCTAGGCCACGAACCCACCATCCAAAAAGTGCCTGAGTATGAAATAAGGAATCCGCATATGTTGTATAAAATATCATGTCCATAATTTATAAAAGTACATGTTTACTATGTATTGCTTGTTTGTCAAAAAACTTTTATATCAGTCGGTCCACCGAAATGGACAAACTTCATCGTCTACTTAAAGTCTGCAATATCAATATGTAATATTAATAATTTAGTATTGAAATTAATGTTTTTAGATATGTTAGGTAGTTGATAGGAATTTCCATCCATAAACAATGGAAAATTTGAACCCGCCAGCCCTCGAGTCCATCTGTCAATATGCATATCACAGAAGTCCGAGTGTTATTTGGAAGATATGAAACAATGAAAGTCCAATGTTAAGCCAGCCAGGCCGAGAGCCCCCGATAAAAAAAAGTGGCTAAATATCGAATGAGGGATCCGCATATTCTCTATAAAACCTCGTCCATAGTTTCTAAAAGTACATGTTTACTATGCATTCCTCATTTGTCGAAAAACTTTTATATCAGTCGCCCGACCAGATTGCAAAAACTTTCTCATCTAATTAAATTCTGAATATCAAAATTTAATATTAATAATATAGTATTGAAAATTTTGTTTTTAGATATGTTAGATAGTCTATAGGGATTAGCATCCTGTAAACAATTAAAAACTTGAACCTGCCAGCCCTTAAGTCCATCTGTCAATTGGTATATCATGGAACTCGGAGTTCTATTTGGAGAACGTGGAACAATGAAACTGCAATGTTGAAATGCATGTCCATATAGAGACTGATGCAGGAGCATCGCCAACTCAGCAAGCGAGCCAACACATCAAGTGGAGATCAGCTGGATAAGCAAACCCAAATTTTTTTAAAGTGTTTTGGGATTGTAGCGCAAGTCTTAAATGATCCTTTATGAAGGAGTGCCTTTTGTATGATGTATCTAACCTCGAGCCATACACTCTTGTCTGAATTAGATAGAAGGTATTTAATAGATTTAATGCAGGTAGATAGGATTTTATTTCTAGATTAGACAGTTTATATGGAAGGAGGGAAAACGGATATAGACACCCTCATTGTATCATTGTAACATTAGCAGCATTCAGGAATAGAGGAGCAAGCAAAGAACTGTGTAGAGAACATCCATGTACAAATATTGAATTAATAGAAGAAATCTTTGATTCAAGTACATGGTTATGTGTCTATTATCTGTGTATTATGTTTGTGCTCATGAATGTTTGTTTTCTGGTTATGCATTTGCTTTGTATATGTTGTGCATGTGAATTCCTGTTTTGACTGAAGTCTAAAGAAAAAGATAGAATGAGTTTCAATTGTTTCTCTATTTGAGCCAAGAGATTCCTGCAATGAGTGCAGTTGAATTCATCCGCAAGGAGTGCGTTGATGAGGGCTCGATAGTCTAACTTTTGTTCTCATTCACCCAGAAGTTGAAGTGGGTTGCTGAAGCCGTGAAAAGAGTGTGCAGGCGGAAGCAGAAGTCTTAGTTAGTAATCTAAGTAAAGGAGATTGAAGACTGTTGTTGCAGGAAGTGTGCGGAGCCGGAAAGATTCAACACTTGGGAAGTTGTTGAATGTTGAGAGCAAGGAGTGCATGCAAGTTCCTCTGAAGAATCAGAGTAAGAAAGCTCAGGAGGTATAGCACCTTCTTGGTACAGCTGAAAGAGATCCCAGGAGGTTCAGGTCAAGGAAGATTCGAACAAAGGTTGCAAGCGCAAGTGTTGGAAAGTGGGTTCTGGAAGGAACTTTAGTCTTCTGAAGAAATCCGTGAGTAAAGGGAAGCGACGGTCAGGATTCGCAGCGGAGAGCAGCGGAATCCCATCATCTGTTAGATCTTGGAAAGTTGTGCAGGGTTTAAGCATCGAAGGAGCAGAGATGGAGTCTCGGAGGAGACATCAGGATATTGGCATCATCGGGTTTTCATAAGGCTGAGAATCGAGACCTTTAAAGTCCCGAAATCCTGAGAAGAGATCTCAACCGTAGATCTTGGCAGGACGCGTGGCAGGAGATCTGGACGAGTCGATGATTGGAGCATCAGGTTTTCCAAAGGCAGGAAACTCTTGCATATAGGAATCGCGATCCGCGATTTCTCGATTGGATAAGAGCCATCCAAACAGCAGGGACACGTGGCGAACGATCTCGGAGAATCAGAGTTCGGAATATAGGGGTTTCCAGAGTTGTGAAACTAGAGCATATCGAAATCGCGATCCGCGATTTCTCGACGCGATCAGAGTTGTTGATCTGTAGGATGTGTGTCCGAGGATCCAGTGGAATCGGGGTTTGGCATTTCAGGGTTCTCGGTGACGAGATACTCACGACTGGAGAAATCGTGATATCCCGAAACGCGATTTCCTGACAGGGTTAAGGCTTGTAGTGGAGGACAGGTTTCGGAGGGCCAAGTCTTGTCGTGAGCAGAGGACAGGTGGCGTCGCATTTCGGGGATCGGTACTTGGAGAGGGCTGTGAAATTGTGCAACAGGAATCGCGAATTCCTGATACGCGATTTCTCGATCGCTACAGTAGTGTGGGGTCCAGGCGTCAGTACAGAGGACAGGTGTCATCGGAGATCGGGAATCATGGATTCATGAGATGAGTAACTTGTGACAGTGTGAACGTTGATTTCCCGACGAGATCATTCCCGACAGAGGGCAGGAAGCCGTGGTAAGTAGTCATCGGGGTTCGGGGATTTACAAGACCCGATATCGTGAGTTCAGGACTCGCAAACACGCGAGATCTGATTTCCCGATAAGGCAGCAGAGAGATCGTAAAGAGCATCATGTGGGTGTGGATAAGTCCCGATAAGGGATTTGAAGGGTGGTTCAGCTCTTCGGGCCTGGGAAAAAAGAAGGTCCTGGTGGGAGCGGACGTGTCCTGGGTGGTCGTTTGCGTCAAGTGGTATCAGAGCGGGAACTCTTTGTTTTCTGCGACAGAGAGAAAAGAGGGAATTTCACCATGTCGCCCAAAAGGGAAAGACAATCACCTGATCCAGAGGATAGGGATGTGTGAAGAAGAGGTAGGCCGACAGGGAATCCAGAGATGGAAAGGCAGATACGCGATCGCAGAGAGAGATTTGAAGATATGGAAGAAGCGTAGAGACACACAGCAAATGATGGAGATATGAGTGACTCTGAAGGCGAAGAGGAAGTCGAACAGCAAGGAGAAGTTGCAGCCGAAGATGCAGCCAATGAGAAATTGATTAAAGCTATCGCCCGAATGAGTTCAAAGATAAAAATGGACATTCCAGTTTATGAATAAAGCCTGGATGCAGAAGAGCTTCTACATTGGATCAGAGCTCTTGACACCTACTTCGATTATGAGGATATCGAAGAGGATAAAAAGGTTAGACATGCTGTCACAAAATTGAAGGGACATGCAGCATTATGGTGGGACGAGCTTCAGGCAGATAGACGTTCCAAAGGCAAACAAAAGATCAAAAGCTGGGATCGAATGATTGCAAAGATGAAGGCAAAGTTCATCCCAAGGGACTATCAGATCACATGATTCAGGAGGATGCAGAACCTGAGACAGAAGTTGATGACGGTAAAGGAGTATACCGAAGAGTTCTACAAGCTCAATATCAGAGCAGGTCATCAAAAGAGCGATGATGAAAAAGTCGCCAGATATATGAATGGCTTAAGATACGATATCCAGGATGAGATGAGTATGACAACCATCAGAATGGTTGAGGATGCATATCAGATGGTGCTAAAGGCAGAAGAAAAGCTAAGCCGTAAGCCCGCACAACGAGGAAGGGGTAGGAGCCAGCCGAAAGGTAAGTCAGTTACCCCAGATAGGTTCCAGAAATCTAAGGATGAATGGAAGAAGCCTCGGACTAGGACAGAAAGAGGTGGAACCTCGCAGAGGCATCCATATGTTGAGTCGAGGGGACAGGAAAATGATCAACGAGGAGATTATGTTGATGCAAATACTTTTCCTCGTACCAGAGGTAGGGGAAGAGGTCAAGGAGGAGTAATCACATGCTACACATGTGGGAAAAATGGACACAAGGCAGTTTATTTTCCAGATAGGAAGACAGATAAGGGAGAAGCTCACATCGCCGAAGCACAGAGGCGAGCTGCTGAAGCAGAAGACACAGAAGATGGAAGGTCATTGATGATGCGAAAAGTTATCTTAACACTCGAGAAGGAGGTGGAGGACACATCTCAGAGAAGTAGACTGTTCAAAACCGCATGCAAGACCAAAGATAGGAAGTGCAAGGTTATTGTGGACAGTGGAAGCACCGACAATCTTGTTTCGACCAAGATGGTGGAGAAACTAGAGCTGGAGACGACTGATCACCCGAGTCCATATAAAGTTTCATGGCTACAGAAGGGACATCAGATGAGTGTCACTAAACAATGCTTAGTTGACATCAAGATAGGAGGATATAATGATAAAATTCTCTGTGATTTTATTCCTATGGATGTATGTCATTTATTGTTAGGCAGACCATGGAAATATGACAAAAACGTAGTTCATGATGGGAAGATGAATACGTACACTTTAGAGAAGAATGGGAGAACACACATGTTACTTCCGATAAAAGATAAGGAGGTGAAACCGGAAGTGAACAATAGGGTACTTCTCATGAGTGGGAAGGAAATTCTGGCAGAAGTAAAGAAGAAGGAGGATCCACAATTCTTTGTGGTCAGAAAACCAAGGGTTTTTTTGACCAGCATAAGAATGGATGACTTTCCGGGGGAAATTCAGGAACTGTTGGAGGATTTCGTTGATATAGTGGTGGACAAATTACCTCATTCGTTGCCACCGATGAGGAGTGTGAGTCACCATATAGACCTCATACCAGGAGCTAGTTTTCCAAATAAAGCAGCGTACAGGTTAACGCCGTAGGAGAATGAGGAGGTCAAAAGGCAGGTACAGGAACTGCTGGATAGAGGACTGGTTAGGGAGAGTTTGAGTCTGTGTGTCGTCCCAAAAGTACTGAGTCCAAAGAAGGATCGAGGTTGGAGAATGTGCATTGATTCCAGATCCATTAACAAGATTACCATCAGGTACAGGTTTCCATTGCCATGGATGGATGACTTGATGGACTGTTTAAGTGGAGCAATTTTTTTTTCAAAAGTTGATTTGAAAAGCGGATACCATCAGATTCGCATGAGGGAAGGCGATGAATGGAAGACAGCATTCAAAACCAATGAAGGGTTGTACGAATGGCTAGTCATGTCGTTTGGTTTGACAAATTCACCAAGTACATTCATGAGGCTGATGAATGAAGTGCTGAAGGAATTCATTGGTAAGTTTGTCATTGTTTATTTAGATGACATATTGATTTTCAGCAAAACAAAAGAAGAACATCTGAAGCATTTAGTTGCAGTCATGAGGAAATTACAACAAGAGAAGTTGTTGATCAATGTGAGGAAGTCTTCATTTATGAAGAAAGAAATCATTTACTTGGGATTTTTCGTATCGGCAAATGAATTAAAGATGGATCCAAGTAAAGTAGAGGTAATTAAAAATTGGCCATCACCAAGAAATATTTTCGAGGTGAAAAGTTTTCATGGACTGGCTAGTTTCTACCGAAAATTCATCAGGAATTTCAGTGGAATTAGCGCAACGATGATGGACACAGTCAGAAAAAGACATAAATATTTTCATTGGACTGAAGAGGCAGAAAGGAGTTTCAATCTGTTGAAGCGAAACATAACGGAACAGCCAGTTTTGGTGTTGCCAAATTTTTCAAAAGTTTTCCAGGTGAAATGTGATGCAAGTGACTTTGCCATAGGAGCGGTCTTGAGCCAGGAGGACAGACTAATTGCATATTTCAGCGAGAAGCTGGATGAGGCCAAAGTGAAGTACTCAACGTATGATAAAGAATTTTATGCTATCATACAAGCGTTGAAGAATTGGAGGCATTACTTGATCCCGAAAGAATTTGTTTTGTATAGTGATAATCATGCATTACAGTTTGTGACTCAGCAGGAGAAGCTGAATCAGAAACATGCAAAATGGGTAGAGTATATGCAGAATTTTACATTTGCAATTAAACACATTTCAGGGACTGCTAACAAAGTGGCTGATGCTTTGAGCAGGAAGTGTTTGTTGCTGTAGGAATTCCGAGTCAAGACATTGGGTTTTGAAAACCTCAAGGACATGTATGCAGGTGATGTAGATTTTGCTGAAGCATACAAGGTAGCTGAGAATCCAGTTCTCAGAGACAGAAGCCCGTGGATGGATTACATGATCCAGAATGGACTGTTTTTCAGAGGAAATCAGTTATGCATTTCAAATTTCTCCATGAGGGAGAATCTGCTAAAAGAGAATCATAGTGGCGGATT
The DNA here is from genome assembly GCA_009831015.1 of Picea engelmannii. Lineage (NCBI taxonomy): Eukaryota > Viridiplantae > Streptophyta > Pinopsida > Pinales > Pinaceae > Picea > Picea engelmannii. The sequence goes on along the minus strand of ML785116.1, from coordinate 1,880,775 downwards.
AGCAAGGCATTTTGGCCATGATAAGACATTTGCAAAGTTGAGCGAAGCATACTTCTGGCCGAAGATGCGATCAGATGTCAAGAAGTTTGTTGATAGGTGTAGAATTTGTCAGCATTCGAAGGGCAGAAAGCACAATGCGGGATTCTATCAATCGTTACCCATACCCGAGAGGCCATGGGATGAAATCAGCATGGATTTCGTATTGGGATTGTCGAGGATGCAAAGAGGACATGATTCAATCTTTGTGGTGGTTGACAGGTTTTCCAAAATGGCACATTTCATACCATGCCAGAAGACCAGCGATGCGACTCATATCGCGAACTTGTTCTTCAAGGAGATTGTTAGACTTCATGGTTTACCCAGAAGCATTGTATCGGATAGGGATACAAAGTTCATTGGACATTTTTGGAGGACACTCTGGAAGAAAATGGGAACTAACTTAATTTTTAGTTCAGCCTATCATCCTCAGACGAATGGGCAAACAGAGGTTGTAAATCGAAGTTTGGGAGATTTATTAAGAAGCCTGGTGACAGAGCACCACAGCAGCTGGGATAATGTTTTGCCACAGGCAGAGTTTCCTTACAACGATTCAGTGAACAGAAGTACAGGTAAAAGTCCATTTGAAATTGTATGTGGCAGGCAGCCGAGAGGATTATCTGAACTGAGGGATTCAGATCAGATGACTAAAAGTGCAAGCGCTGAAGAATTCGCAGGAGCGATGGAAGAACTTCACAGCAGAGTGAAGCAGCGACTACTGGAATCGAACCAAGAATATAAGCGTAGAGCGGATCAACATTGGAGACAACTTCAATTCGAAGTTGGGGATCTAGTTTTGGCACATCTAAGGAAGGAAAGGTTCCCAAGGGGAACATACAACAAGCTGAAGATGAAGAAAATTGGACCATGCAGAGTCCTGAGGAAGATGGGAGAGAATGCTTATGAGATTGAATTGTCGGATGACATCGGAATATCTCCGACGTTCAATGTTTCAGACTTATATCCATATAAGGCTGAGGAAGCAGGAGATGGAAGTGATGAACAGCCAGAAATCCAGTGGCAGAAGAAGATGTCGATTTCAGAAAGTCCACAGATGGATTATATACTTGACAAGAGAGTCAGCAAAAGAACCAGACAGAAGTAATACTTCGAGTATCTGGTGAAATGGAAGAATCATCCAGTGGAAGATTCCAGCTGGGAGACAGAAGCAGTTATCCAAAAGCATGGACAGACCGTGCAGGAGCTCATGGACAGGAGCCCATGAAAGTTTTCAAGCCGAGGAGCATGATGCAGGAGCATCGCCAACTCAACAAGCGAGCTAACACATCAAGCGAAGATCAGCTAGATAAGCAAACCCAAAATTTTTGAAAGTGCTTTGGGATTGTAGCGCAAGTCTTAAATGATCATTTATGAAGGACCTCCTTTTGTATGATGTATCAGACCTCAAGCCATACGCTCTTGTCTGAATTAGACAGAAGGAATTTAATAGATTTAATGCAGGTAGATAGGATTTTATTTCTAGATTAGAGAGTTTAGATGGAAGGAGAGAAAACGGATATAGACACCCTCATTGTATCATTGTAACATTAGCAACATTCAGGAATAGAGGAGCAAGCAAAGAACTGTGTAGAGAACATCCATGTACAAATATTGAATTAATAGAAGAAAGCTTTGATTCAAGTACATGGTTATGTGTCTATTCTCTGTGTATTGTGTTTGTGCTCATGAATGTTTGTTTTCTGGTTATGCATTTGCTTTGTATATGTTGTTCATGTGAATTCCTGTTTTGACTGAAGTCTGAAGAAAAAGATAGAATGAGTTTCAATTGTTTCTCTATTTGAGCCAAGAGATTCCTGCAATGAGTGCAGTTGAATTCATCCGCAAGGAGTGCGTTGATGAGGGCTCGATAGTCTAACTTTTGTTCCCATTCACCCAGAAGTTGAAGTGGGTTACTGAAGCCGTGCAAAGAGTGTGCAGGTGAAAGCAGAAGTCTCAGTTAGTAATCTGAGTAAAGGAGATTGAAGACTGCTGCTGCAGGAAGTGTGCGGAGTCGGAAAGATTCAACACTTGGGAAGTTGTTGAATGTTGAGCGCAAGGAGTGCGCGCAAGTTCCTCTGAAGAATCAGAGTAAGAAATCTCAGGAGGTATAGTACCATCTTGGTACAGCTGAAAGGCCAGGAGGTTCAGGTCAAGAAAGATTCGAACAGAGGTTGCAAGCGCAAGTGTTGGAAAGTGGGTTCTGGAAGGAACTTTAGTCTTCTGAAGAAATCTGTGAGTAAAGGGAGGCGACGGTCAGGATTCACAGCGGAGAGTAGCGGAATCCCATCAGCTATCAGATCTTGGAAAGTTGCGCAGGGTTTAAGCATCGAAGGAGCAGAGGAGGAGTCTCGGAGGAGACATCGGGATATTGGCATCATCGGGTTTTCATAAGGCTGAGAATCGAGACCTTGAAAGTCCTGAAATCCTGAGAAGGGATCTCAACCGTAGATCTTGGCAGGACGCATGGCAGGAGATCTGGACGAGTCGGCGATTGGAGCATCGGGTTTTCCAAAGGCAGGAAACTCTTGCATATAGGAATCGCGATCCGTGATTTCCCGATTGGATAAGAGTCGTCCAAATAGCAAGGACACGTGGCGAACGATCCCGGAGAATCGAAGTTCGAAATATCGGGGTTTCCGGAGTTGTGAAACTCGAGCATATCGAAATCGTGATCTGCAATTTCCCGACGCGATCAGAGTTGTTGATCTATAGGACGCATGTCCAAGGATCCAGTAGAATCAAGGTTCGGCATTTCGGGGTTCTCGGTGATGAGAGACTCACGACTGGAGAAATCGCGATATCCCGAAACACGATTTCCCGATAGGGTTAAGGCCTGTAGTGCAGGACAGTTGTCGGAGGGCCAAGCCTTGCCGTGAGCAGAGGACAGGTGGCGTCACATTTCGGGGATCAGTACCTAGAGAGGGCTGTGAAATTGTGCAACAGGAATCGCGAATTCCTGATACGCGATTTCTCGATTGCTACAGGAGTGTGGGGTCCAGGCGTCAGTACAGAGAACAGGTGTCATCAGAGATCGGGAATCGAGGATTCACGAGGTGAGTAACTTGTGACAGTGTGAACACCGATTTCCCGACGAGATCATTCCCGACAGAGGCCAGGAATTCGTGGTAAGTAGTCATCGGGGTTCGGGGATTTACAAGACCCGATATCGTGAGTTCAGGACTCGCAAACACGCGAGGTCCGATTTCCCGATAAGGCAGCATGGAGATTGTAAAGAGCATCCTGTGGGTGTGGAGAAGTCCCGATAAGGGATTTGAAGGGCGGTTCAGCTCTTCGGGCCTGGGAAAAAAGAAGGTCCTGGTGGGAGCGGATGTGTCCTAGGTGGCCATTTGCGTCAGAGACTCTACATATGCTCTATAAAATCTCATGTCCATACATTATATAGAGACTCGTGTCCACAAGTTCGCCTGTTAATTTGTATATCATGGAATTCTAGGTGCTATTTGTATATCTCTGCAAGTCCGAATGATACTCAATTTTCAGCCCGCCAGGCCGCGAACCCACGATCCAAAAAGTGCATGGAGCGCCTATCAATTTGTATAGCGCAGAAGCCTAGATGTTATTTGTAGGACACCGAACAATAGATACTTATTTTTCATCCCGCCAGGCCGCAAACCCGCGATCCAAAAAGTGCCCAAGTATGGAATGAGGGATCCGCATATGTTCTAGAACAATACAAATGCAACGTTCAGCCAAGCAGCCCGTAGGTCCTCCTGTCAATTTGTATATCTCGGAAGTATGGGTGTTATTTGTAGGACACAGAACAATAGAGACTCTATTTTCATCCCACCAAGCCGCAAACCCGCGATAAAAAAAGTGGCTAAGTATGGAATGAGGGATCCGCATATCTTCTATAAAATCTCATGTCCATAGTTTATATAGAGACTCATCTCTGCAAGTCTCGCTGTTAATTTATAAATCACGGAAATGTAGGTGCTATTAGTAGGACACGAAACAATAGATACTCAATTTTCAGCCTACGGCCCAAAACGTGTCTGGACCACCTGTCAATTTGTATATCGCGGACGTATAGGTGCTATTTATAGAACACTGAACAATAGATACTTAATTTTCAGCCTGCCAGGCCGTGAACGCGCGATCCAAAAAGTGCCCAAGTATGGAATGAGGGATCCACATATGTTCTAGAACAATACAAATGCAATGTTCATCCAAGAAGCTCGTAGGTCCTCCTATCAATTTGTATATCGTGGAAGTCTGGGTGTTATTTTCAAGACACAGAACAATAGAGACTCTATTTTCACCCCGCCAGGCCACGAACCCGCGATAAAAAAAGTTCCTAAGTATGGAATGAGGGATCCGCATATTCTCTATAAAATCTCATGTCCATGCTTTATATAGAGACTCATCTGCGCAAGTCCGGCTGTCAATTTGTATATCGTGGAAGTGTAGGTAATATTTGTAGGCCATAGAACAATAGATACTCAATTTTCATCCCACCAGGCCATGAACCCATGATCCAAAAATTTCTTGGACTGCCTGTCAATTTGTATATCATGGAAGTCTAGGTGTTATTTGTAGGACACCGAACAATAGATACTTAATTTTCAGCCTGCCAGGTCGCGAATCCGCGATCCAAAAAGTGCCCAAGCATGGAATGAGGGATCCACATATGTTCTAGAACAATACAAATCCAATATTCAGCCAAGCAGCCCATAGGTCCTCCTGTCAATTTGTATACCGCAGAATTCTGGGTGTTATTTATAGGACACAGAACAATAGAGACTATATTTTCAGCCCGCCAGACCGCGAACCTGCGATAAAAAAATTTCCTAAGTATGGAATGAGGGATCCACATATGATCTATAAAATCTCATGTCCATGCTTTATATAGAGACTCATCTCCGCAAGTCCGACTCTCAATTTGTATATCGCGGAAGTGTAGGTGCTATTTATAGGACATGGAACAATAGATACTCAATTTTCAGCCCGCCAGGCCGCGAACCTGCGATCCAAAAAGTGTCCAAGTATGGAATGAGGGATTCACATATGTTCTATGAAATGTCATGTCCATACTTTATAAAAGTACATGTTTACCATGTATTTCCCGTTCGTCGGAATACTTTTATATCACTCGGCCAACTAGATTGTACAAACTTTCTCGTCTAATTAAATTCTGCAATATGGACCAACCAACTCACAAGTCCACCTATCAATTTGTATATCGCGGAAGTATAGGTGCTATTTGTAGGAAACGGAACAATAGAGGCTCAATTTTCAGCCCACCAGTCCGAGAACCTGCAATCGAAAAAGTGCCTAAGTATGGAATGATGTATCTGCATATGCTCTATAAAATCTCATGTCCATACTTTATAAAAGTGCATGTTTACTATGTTTATTGATAATATGTTATAAATTATCAATATGTAATATTAATAATTTAGTATTGAAAATAATGTTTTTAGATATGTTAGATAGTTCATAGGGATTTCCATCCATAAACAATGGCAATCTTGAACACGCCAGCTCTCGATTCCATCTGTCAACTTGTCTATTGTGGAACTCTGAGTGTTCTTTGGAGGACACAGAACAATGAAAGTGAAATGTTGAGCCATCTAGCCTGCAGGTCCACTTTTCAATTTACAAATTCCACAACATACAAATTGACGACCGATATCTGTCATTGAGATACAATATGACCATCGGCCCTTCACGTCTCCTGGGTATATCTTCTATCATTTTTCTTTTGTAACCCACCCAACTGCTTTCCATACTTTGGTATTTCTTGGAATTGGTTTCCCCATCACCGTTTCCTTCGTGCTTGTTTCTAGATATGCAATAATTAAGCTTTAATGCTAGTATCCATCATGTAGGAACCGTTAAGATTGTCATTAATGTTCAGAAATACGGAGAAGATTTTTCATTACTACGAATTAAACTAAGATTTATGCACAACTATGTTATCCTTTCCAAGTATTCATTTCAAAGGCGATGCAATCTTCTTTTTTGTGCATCGACGGGTTGGTGCTTTTAATAAATTTATATTTCTTAATCTATTTTTTCCATCACCGCCACCTTCGCACTTTTTTCTAATTGTGCAATTACTGAGTTGTGATGGTGACAACTTATTCTTCACAAACACTGGAAATTGTCATTGATCAACGAAAGTCTCGAGGAGATATTCAATTGATACACATTAAACCATAATTTGCAGAGGGTTATATTATCCCTCCCCAATTTTCATTTCAAACATCGTCTCGAGAAAATGAAAATTCTTAATAACTTTTGGCAGTGGTTCTCTCCACACACAGAAAACACATTGGGGCATAATGGCTAGATGTTCCACTATTCCAGGGCATATTCTTACTATTCATCTCCCTCCACCCAGGAGCAAAAAAGGAAATGGTCCCTTGGTACACCGAGAGATATATTTCAAGACAAAAAATTCCATCGCAACCCTGGCTACTCAAAGAACCTGCCGAGTTGGATTCATGTCTGTCGCAGAAGTTGATGCCATGAATTCCGAGCCAGAAGAAGATGATCTAATGGACAATGATACGGCAATGGATGATGGAAATTCAAATAATCTTCCCACTCCTACGCCCAAATTGAAATGAACCATAACAAATGGAGCTTCTCGGCTCAGTGATGGCGGTCATGACAACACCAAAAGAAGTTTTAGAAAAGAAACCAACGGTAAACACAACAGCCACTTTGCAGCGCAAAAGTAGGAATTCCAGACTTCCAAATTAGTCTGTTATGGGTGGAAGAGTTTCACTGTAAAGAAATGATATGTTGATGCTCCCAGAGATATATTTCAAGCCAAAAAATTATTGATTAAAATCTTTGGGAATCAGGTCCAAAACTCTCACTACTGCAAGGCATTTCCCTACTAGTCATCTCCTTCTGCCCAGAATGGACTAATTTGGGCCTCTGGAATTGCACATGCAAGTTGTGCTACTGAATGTTTTTGGACTATGCAGAGGCGGGTTCAGCTAACGGCTATTCCACTTGCCTTGCAACCATTTACGTGTTGCATACTGCGGATACGGTGCCTATGTTTGTCGCATATACCTTCAATGTTTTGGCCCGAAGAACTGGGTCCAATTTCTAAGGATAGATGTACAATACTCGGTGATTTTATTATTTTTTTAAATGGATTTGCTGATAATAAAAAAAAATCCTTCGACTCTTTGTTGCTGCCTCTTTTCTAGGTTTAACGCATATTCTAACTTGCGCGGTTCGATGCTCTCGTACTTCTTCGATATTGTGTTTACTAATACCAATGTACAATGTTGCAGCAAAATCATTATTCTTGTTTCTAGACATGCAATTATTAAGTTTTAATGCTAACAACCCATTATGAAAGAAGTTTAATACTTGACTTAATATGTTGCACCCATGGAAGAAATGAACAACACAGTTACACCCACACATTCCAATAAAATCAAATCTTCAACAAAGCATTTGCTGACAATTAGTAGAATATGAAGTTTAGTAGTTAAGTTAATATGTTACAGTCATGGAAGAATGTATCAAGAACATAGTTACACGCAGCGGTTGCAATAAAATCTAATCTTGAACAACACATTTGTTGACAATTAGTAGAACATCATGGTTTTGCAACAATGGGGCTTCCTTGAAACTGATTCGCACTTACCAAAACTACCTTCCGCCTTTCTATTTTCCTACTCTTTTATTCCCTCTAGTTTCTCTTTCTGGTTACTTAATCGTTTTTTTTTTTGGAAAATGCCTTGTTGCACAGCTTCGCGGATTCACGCCTTTCCAACGACCGCTTCCCCTTTTTTTAAATTGACCCTCTATTGTTCCCTGTCCCACAATTGGTACCCAGAGTTCCGCGATATACAAATTGACAGGCGGACTTGCATGGTGGTTGGGTCAACATTGCACTTCTACTTTTTCGTGACCTCCAAACAGCAGTCGGAGCTCCGCAATATACAAATTGACAGATATACAAACTTGCAACCATCATTAGATCATACCCTCTTCAGTATTACGGTCCCCATTTTGAAGCCCATCTGTCTGCTTTCCATACTTCGCCATTTGTTCAAATTTCTTTGGCGGATTGTCGATTTGGCAGGTTGACGAAATATTCAATTCGTAGTTGTTGTTTCCTGTGCCCATGCCCCTTTGATATTAGAAGTTGGAAATTATATATAAGATCTTATTTCTACACATGCAATTAGCAATTTCCCTATTCCATACTTAGCCACTTTACCAGAATTCCGCAAATATACAAACCAGTCGCTAAACTGCCCCATCATGATCTCTTCTGTTTTACACATTGTGCACTCAAAATTTTTGGAACATAAAATTTCACTGTGCAACACTCGGCTATCCTAACTATCCCCATAACCCTTTATTGAATCCCGTCCGATCGCTTTTCAGAGCTTTCCATTCTTTCCTTGCTCTCCGCCATCTCCATAACCTTCACACTTGTCTATAATAAAAGAAAATAAAAAGTTGCATATATATATATATATATATATATATATATATATATATATATAGTTTCTAAATATGGAATTACTGGCATTTAATTCTAACATGTCATCATGAAAAAACCATATAGATTGTCATTGATGGGTGAAAGGCTCGAGGACATCTCGTATTGATGCGCATTAAACCAAAATTTGCGGGGGAATTATATTATTCCTTCCGACTGTTCATTTCAAAATCATGAAATCCCGTTCACACAGCGTGGCCTTCGCACGTTCACAAAACCTCCATTCCTTAATTTCTCTTCGTCGTACCCGCCACCTTCGCATTTTTAAATATGCAATAAATAAACTTTACTACTAACAGTTCATCATGCACCACCAATAAAGATTGTCATTAATCAACAAACGGCTCGAGGAGATTTCCCATTCATAAGCATTTAACCAAGATTTAGCGAAAAGTTACATTATTGGCTCTAACTGTTCATTTAAACCATCATCTGCAGAAAATAAATCTTCTCATAAACATATGGGATCTGCTCGACAACAGTTATGTGGAGATACAATGAACATCTTCGGGCGTGAGGACCAGAACTTCCACTGGTCCAAGGCATTTTCTTATTACTCAACCTCTGTCATAGAGAACCAAGTAATTTGAACCTCTGGGATTGCCCATGCAGGTTGTGTCCCTGAGGTTTCTAAATGTAAGGACCTGGTCTCTTGGTGCGCCGATAAATATATTGCAGAGAAAAGACGTATTCCACTGCAGGACCGCTCTTTTGTTTCTTTGTCACCTTAGGTCTTCTGCTAGATGTTGAAATTTTCGGGGCCAACATTGGCATTCAAAGGAGAGGATTGCAAATAGTTCCTAGCAAAGCATAATAATGGATTGGACCTCTTGCCCCTTTTTTTGCAAAACCCGAATCTAGTTCCTGAATATATTACAAGCATCCACGTTAGTTCATTTAGAAATCCATTTTGCGAAATTTCCTGACTGTTTACAAGAATAACAGGACAGGAGTCCACAGGTACTGTTTCCTGCATGGCTCTTTATATTTTGTATTTCACAATTAATGAAAAAGCCATTTTTTATTGGGGCAAGTTAATTTCCTATGAAATCTCTTCCCAATTGTCAAGCTACAAAAGGAAACAGAAATTTTGTATCTCATCCTATTTAGTTTTTGCAATAGCACATTCCTGTTGGTTTCCGCAATGGTCTATGTCCAAGAATGTCAACTGCGAATTCCACCAAGTAACGTTTTGGTACCAGGCCTTGTGGAAGCACAAGGCTTCCCAATGTTTTTATGAGTTTTTTAATGGCTTCCTGAAATTGTCGGGGCCAACATTGATGTTCAAAGGAGAGGATTGCAAAGAGTTCCTAGCAAAGCATAATAACGGATTGGACCTCTTGCCCCTTTTTTTGCAAAACCCGAATCTAGTTCCTGAAGATATTACAACCATCGAGGTTAGTTCATTTAGAAATCCATTTCGTGAAATTTCTTGGTTTTTTACAAGAATAATGGGACAGGAGTCCACAGGTACTATTTCCCACATGGCTCTTTATATTTTTTATTTCACAGTCAATGAACAAGCCATTTTTTATTGGGGCAAGTTATTTTTTTATGAAATCTCTTCCCAATTGTCAAGCTACAAAAGGAAAAATAAATTTTATATCTCATCCTATTTAGTTTTTGCAATAGCACATTCATGTCGGCTTCCACAATGGTCTCTGTCCAAGAATGTCAACTGCGAATTCCACCCAGTAACGTTCTAGTAGCAGGCCTTGTGGAAGCACAAGGCTTCCCAATGTTTTTATGAGTTTTTTAATGGCTTCCTGAAATTGTCGGGGCCAACATTGATGTTCAAAGGAGAGGATTGCAAATAGTTCCTAGCAAAGCATAATAACGGATTGGACCTCTTGCCCCTCTTTTTGCAAAACCCGAATCTAGTTCCTGAAGATATTCCAACCATCCAGGTTAGTTCATTTAGAAATCCATTTCACGAAATTTCCTGGCTGTTTACAAGAATAATGGGACAAGAGTCCATAGGTACTGTTTCCCACATGGCTCTTTATATTTTGTATTTCACAGTCAATGAAAAAGCCATTTTTGATTGGGGAAAGTTAATTTTTTATGAAATCTCTTCCCAATTGTCAAGCTACAAAAGGAAAAAGAAATTTTATATTTCATCCTATTTAGTTTTTGCAATAGCACATTCCTATCAGTTTCCGCAACGGTCTCTGTCCAAGAATGTCAACTGTGAATTCCACCCAGTAACGTTCCGGTACCAGGCCTTGTGGAAGCACAAGGCTTCCCAATGTTTTTATGAGGTTTTTAATGGCTTCCTAAAATTGTCGGGGCCAACATTGAGGTTCAAAGGAGAGGATTGCAAATAGTTCCAAGCAAAGCATAATAACGGATTGGACCTCTTGCCCCTTTTTTTGCAAAACCCAAATCTAGTTCCTGAAGATATTACAAGCATCCAGGTTAGTTCATTTAGAAATCCATTTCATGAAATTACCTGGCTGTTTACAAGAATAACGGGACAGGAGTCCACTTGTACTGTATCCCGCATGGCTCTTTATATTTTGTATTTCACAGTCAATGAACAAGCCATTTTTTATTGGGAAAAGTTAATTTCCTATGAAATCTCTTCCTAATTGTCAAGCAATGAAAGGAAAAAGAACTTTTATATCTCATCCTATTTAGTTTTTGCAATAGCACATTCATGTCGGTTTCCGCAACGGTCTCTATCCAAGAATGTCAACTGTGTCCACCGAGTAATGGTACCAGGCCTTGTGGAAGCACAAGGCTTCCCAAGGTTTTTATTAGGTTTTTAATGGTTTCCTGTCTATTTTCAAAGTTTTGTTGTTAGGAGAAAATGCTCCCCGCATATCTAAACAGGCAACTAGTTTTTTGGACAAAAAGGGGAGACTCGAACATTTGGATAGTTACATTGTCATAAGAATTTTTGGTTCCACGGAACAACCTACTCTCCTTCCATGTCACATTATAGACAGAATGTTTGTTGTAGAAGTAGCACATCAATACAACTACTGGTTCCATCTAATCCAAAGAAAGAAAAAAAACCAGTTCATTCTTCTGCCTTGGAAAATAGGGGAGTTCGTGTTGAAAAACGTCAACAAAATTGATGATTTTGCAGAACATTTTAGCATGTCCAACCTCAGATATGTTGAAGACATAAGAGGATTCGACCCCTATGATATTTTTAGACAACATTTACAAAAACTTGGCCTCGACGATTATTTTGTAAATAAACACCTGCCCAAAAACAGAGACAATAGAGACAACGGTCTTGCCTATGATGCCGACGACATAGAGACAGTGCAAAGTTGTACTAAGTTGTACACACAACAGGGGAAAGGCCCCAGTGACAAGAGTATTCAATCCGCAAATACCACTCCAAAAAGTACAACATCCTGGAGCATCACTCCAACGGCCCATCACAACAACAAAGAAATCTAGAGTTCTTCAAACGGAGGAGGAGATAACGACCCTCCTCACTCTAAAATTGATAGTTCTCACAAGCTTCCAGTAGAGAAGAAGAGAAAAAAAATGGGGCACGCAGAAGAGCCAAAAATTCAGAGTGAGAACATGGAACTTGACACTGATTTGGATACAATGTTCCCCTTCCTTGATCAGCTCGGAGACTCCATCCACCATAGCCATCCAATGGACATATCCGTTACCCAAAATTTTGATGTAGATGATTCCTTCATGTTCCAAAACGTTGCTTTTTATAGCCAGAACAAAAAATTGATAATTGAGAAAAAAAATGTTAAAAATAAGAAAGGCAAATCTCGTTCAGAGGTTGACGTTGCCAACATGTGGTCGTCCCAATTCTGTCAACTTCACACCACGACCAGACAAGCGCTTCATGATTCCATTGGAGGTATCGAGACCGAGAATGTCAAACTAAAGGAGCGAGTCAAGGAATTGGAAGACGCTTTCATTCCTATGCCATTGCTTATCGATCATTTGGCAATAGCCATGCCTGGCACCCCTGCACCCAATGTAAAAGCATCTTTCACCCTCCTCACATCCTGTAAAGGATACATGGAGAACAATATTAAAAAAAGAATGGAACTGGTTACGAGGCGTGGAAAAGATCACAAACCATCACTTTGCTTGGAACCAGGGCACATAGATTTCTCGAGATTTTGCAGGCCAAATTAAAAGATGGAAAATTCTTTTTAAAAACGATCATCCCTTTTGGCAAGATTGTCAACAATATGACAGAAACAAAAAGAAGAGAAGAAGATCTTCCATCCAAAAACCGGATCGGCCAATTGAATGCATGTTGTAAAGAAAAAGTAAACAACCTGCGTCTCATTGTTCAGTCACGTGAACAAGCCATATTGAAGAAAGATAAATTATTCACAAAGCTGACAAATATAGACTTAGCCGAGAAAACCAACGACTTCCAAGACCCCCTCTTAATCGCAAACTCCTTGCCCTTAACCACGCAAGAGTTCGAAACAGGTTGTTATGTTTAAGACCTTGTCTCTGGAAAATTTTTATAGCATCCTTCAATTTGATCAAGCTCACATCCACGACTGGCTAGTCAAATATGCAGTACAGAATGAAGAAATTCATGAGGCTCTCTCTAATCTTTCTATCGACCTCCAAGAATTAGAAAACGATCTTTTCAACATAAAAATCCGGAATGAGATCAATGTCACCCCAATGAGAGGCTACATTGAAGAATGGCTCGAAAGGCAATTGAAACAGGCCGCGGACGAAAGACAACAAGCAATTGTCCTTGAAACCGCAGTCGTCGGCGACATCCATGAAACGACAGCCACAAGCAAATAGCCAAAGGACTCATATGTACCCTCACTGTAAGTTTACTCATCGCATCTTTCTTTGTTTATCAACCCAAACATTCCAGTTTCTTAAACACAGAGGTATAGGCAAATTTACTCATCGCATCTTTCTTTGTTTATCAACCCAGTTATTCTAGTTTCTTAAACACAGATGTATAGGCAAACACTTATATCTTTCCATTTATTTTATTTTGCAACTATTGCACTCTATTTTCTTTCCACAATCATGTTTCTTGTACATATTTCTCTAATGGTCCGCGGAAGCCCCAATCCCAGTCTATATGACAAACGCATATGTGATTTTAATTTTTTTGTATATATCAAAATTTTTCAGTAGTATGTAACAAACTTTTATTCTTTCACACATTTCAAATATAAATGCATTTAAATTTTTATACGTTAAAGACTCTACTCTTATCTTTCACAGCTCTGTATGACAAATGCATTTAATTTTTAATCTTCTTATCTTTCACCACTCTGTATGACAAATGCAATTAATTTTTAATATGTTAGAGACTTTTATTCTTATCCTTCACGAGTGTGTTTGGCAAATGCATTTACTCTTTCATATGTTAGAGACTTTTCTTGCCTGCCAACCGTCATTTACTTTGCCTCATCTAACGTGATATACATGTTGCACACAACATTTCACACAACATTTCAATGATTCCACCACATTTTACAATTTGCTTTCTAACCTCGTTGACAGGGACTGAGCTGCCACGCAGCCTTGTTATATAATAAAACTACAAAAAGTATGACCAATAAACAATCTACTACACAGCATTCAATACTATGGAAGGTGATATATATATATAGTCAAATCTCCTTAGTATATATGCAAAAGTATATCCAATGTTGTATATACCAAGTGTAACAGCATTCATATACCACCTGTGGCAGCATTCAACCAAGCCGTATATTGCTAGAATTAAAAAACCACTCATTTCAGTTAATCAAAGCTTCCAATATATAGTCAAATATCCTTATTATATCTGCAAAAAAGTATATCCAATATTATATATACCACCTGGGGCAGCATTCAACCAAGCTGTATATTGCTGCACTAAAAAAACCACCCATTTCATTTCAGACAAGATCAAAGCTTCCAAATCCAGACAATGCTGGGATTAATTAAAGCAATGTCCTTGTGAATATCCACGCCAGATCTTGTCACCCTTGCATTTAACAAGCTGTATGCCGATAACATTCAGCCATCAGACCAACTTAACACGGCCTGTACAATTCCATTGGTCTGTCGGAAGACAAATGAACAGAACCCATCTCTCCGGACCCATCATCGGTTGGATGATGGGTAACATAAAGATTTATTTGCCACCGATGGTTTAAATGATCACAGATGGCCATACAGATTTGCCACCGCATATTAAAAGTTCACAAGTACAGTCCTTTCTAAGAGATTATAATCAAGTTTTCTGTATTCAGTTTTATTGCTCAAAACCCAACTAACCAATATTGTAGTATTTAATGCTGATGGTGTAGTACAAAGGCAGTAGGATCTTAAATTCAGATATAACCACATATACAATAACCAAAGCATTCAATGCTGTGTAGTGAGATGCATATTAGTAACTTAAGTCATCTTGTTGGTAAATCATCTCCTTTACAGTTGAATAATTTATAGTCATATCACTTTGTTCGTTTTTAGTGAGCTCTTTGCTCCTTTAACTACTTCAACATTGTTTAAATCTCATTTTTTAAATCATGATTTCGATCATATGAATCATTCAAACAAAAACCTGATTTTATCACACAAAAATATAATTAATATTTTTTTTTTGTTGTAAACAAGATTGCAGCTTGTAAATTTGATCATTTTTGGAAGGAATTCCTCCCAAATTTCTAATTCCTAACAGGGGAGAATAAATACCCTTTATCCCAGGCCATCTCCTTTTTCGAAGCAATAATTGTGTCAGGTTCTGAAAGTGTGCGAGACACCGAGCAATGAATTAGTTGAAAATGTGAGAATGAGATTGAAACACAGAGCTTGTTTGTTTGTCTTTTTGTAGCGCTAAGGGAAACAAAGTACTCTACAAGCTGGGATGAGTTAGACCTTCACGTGAATGCCAGTAAAACACTTTCACCACTGTTCATCCTCTTTTGCCCTTAAATGTTATGAATCTAACTTGGTGTGGTAATTTTTTCAAATTATACTGAAATTTTTTGAAAAGTAAATATTATTTATCAGAAAACCCTAAAAAAAATATTTTAAAATTAAAAAAAATAAAATTCAACATTATTATATTAAGAAAAATTAAATGTTTTTAATATAAATGAATAATAATATTAATTATCAATGTAAATATACTTTGATTCTAATTTTTTTTAATTTTAATAAATTTATAGAAAAATTAAAATTATATTTAGGTTTTAATAGTTCTTCATTGTACCGAATTAAATTAAATTTTTTATTATAAATTTTGTTTGAAATTTTTTAAATGACTAGGTTTCTAGTAAACACTCCACCTTGTTTAAAGGGATTAACATTACAATTACAACCTTTTTGATAGTATATTATAAAATATAAATTATTTTTTTAATACAATAAATAATAGTATATTATAAAATACAAATCATTTCTTTAATACAATAAAAATTGATATTTAATACAATAAATAATTGATATTTAAAAAATTAAAAGTTAAGAAACCTTTCCATCATTTACTTTTATATACAATTAACAGTACTCTTTGTATAAAATGAACAATAACACTATGAAGTTAAAAGAAAGTTAAAGGAAATGGTTAAATTGTTTAAATTTAAAGAAAGAAATGGTTAAATTTAAAGTATTATGTGTGAAGAGAAAGATAAATAAAAAGAAGAAATTAAAGATAATTGAGTAAATATATAAATAAATAAATGTTAATAAACATTAGTAATTAATAAATATATATAGATAAATATGAAAATAAAAATATCATAAAAAAATATATTATAAATTGAAAAATTAATATAAAATATATACTAATAAATATATAGATAAATATGAAAATAAAAATAACATAAAAAAATGTATTATAAATTGAGAAATCCTTAATATAAATTACATCAAACTTACACATATAAATATAAATTTTTATAATTCTAAGTTTTATGGATTTTATAAAAACTAATATTATTATAATTAAACATATTTTTATTATATTCTATTTTGTTAACCTCAACTAGTCAATATAAATTACATCAAACTTACACATATAAATATAAATTTTTATAATTCTAAGTTTTATGGATTTTATAAAAACTAATATTATTATAATTAAACATATTTTTATTATATTCTATTTTGTTAACCTCAACTAGTCATTCTAGATTAACAAGAATAAATGTAAAAAATATATACTTACATCAAACTTACACATATAAATATAATTTTTTATAATTTTAAGTTTTATGGATTTTATAAAAACTAATATTATTATAATTAAACATATGTTTATTATATTTTATTTTGTTAACCTCAACTAATCATTTTAGATTAACAAGAATAAATGTAAAAAATATATATTTCCAATCTTGTGGTTTAATGGTTCTCTCCATATTAACAAGAATAAATGTAAAAGGATATATAAAGGTGGAAAAAGATTTAATAATGGAGTTATCAGTGAATGTGGGCTAACTCATCACCCTTATTCAAAGAAAACCATGCCAGCTAAAATAACCCATTGATGGTGAATAAGAGGGTAGACTTTCACTCCCAGCAAATACCTCTACCTATAAAATATAGGTGTTATCTAACTTTTATACATTTTTGTCCTCCTTAAGCTGAGTCGGGCAACATAAATCCACAGAAAATCACAATTTTTTGTTGTTTAAATTGCATTTGAATGTACAAATGGATCCAGTATGCTGAAAAAACCCTACAACACTCTGATTATACCAGATTTAACCACTTAAATATACAGCTCTAACAATATCTTGTCAAATTTCGAACAAATATGACAAGAAAATATGCCTAAAAAAAACTTAACACATTTAAACTACTACATTATATATATATGATTCTCATATATTAAGAAAAAAATCAAAAATATTTTATCTTATTAGTAATAAATAACATATTTCTAGTTAATTTGTTAATTTGATGACTTAAATATCCTCTCACATAAAATTAATCATTAATAAACATTTATTGATAATAAGTAGTTAATCTAACCTTTCTACAACACTATCTGTATAATTACATGGCGAAAATTTTAGAAGACAATCAAGTTGTGGATGTCTGTCATATGTTTATATCTTTACTCTCCACCGACAATTTAAATAAATTAAAAATCTAAAGATGTGCCAACATACAGATCTGCAATACGCTTGCACCGCATAGTAGAAGTTCGGAGGTAAATTCCTTTCAAACAGAGTACCTAGTCTTTTACAGAATGTTTATCTATCACGAAGCCCACTGAATAAATCCATATTAAATAGTAATGTTTGCCAGCCTTATTAATTATTAAATAAATCTTTGCTGGACCATTCAAAACCCAACGAAGGAGCCTACCATGAATTGTTTTTCATGGCTGGCAGCTTCGCGGTCTCCTTTTGCAGAAGCAGTAATTGTGAGAGGGTACTGTAAAGTCAATATGAAAATGAAACTGGGAAGTGACACACGACATAAAGTTATTTTACAATTGGAAAATGCCAACTTATATATACAACTAATTAACAAAGAATAGATAATAGTGGTATTAGAGTTTATCTATGGTTGCATGAATGTATGTAATTAATTAACAATGATAAATAATAGTAGTATTAAAATCTATATATTGTTGTGATTATAGATGTATTGATTGATCTTTAATTTAGTATATGTCTAATGTATGCAATTTATAACAAATAATAGATAATAGTTGAATAATATATAATAGTTGCATTGCAATTTATATATGGTTGTAATTATAACGAATATATATAATTTATAATACTTCAATATTATAATTACGACACTTATTGACAATGGACACATTTAATGATCTTTTAACTTTATTTAACCTTAAACTCTAATCAGATGGCGCATTGAAGATGCTAGCATATTTTTAGTGATCCTCCAAAATCAATGAATTAAATTTAGTGTTCATAACTTTATTGCGTTTATCAAGACATCCGTTAACATGTTTACTTTTTAACATTTACCTAATTACATTAAAAAATTACTGTAAGGATATGTAATTGCCACGTTTAAATGATTAAGTAGAATTAAACGTTTAATTGACTGTCGGATGCCCACGCGTTCCATTTATAAACCTAATGTAGCCAAATGTTTCATATTACCACAGACGTTTTATATTGGGGGTAGGCGTTCCAGTTATTACCACAGACGTTTTATATTAGGGGCATGCATTCCATCTCATTACAGCGCACATTTTTAAAAATTACCAGGGGAACGCACACTTCATGTTTAAATCAAAGGCCGACTATTGAAACTACATACTCATCTACAATTTTGTTTTCGGGTCTCATAGTAACTATGGAATACTTGTTATCTATCGATGTTTTCAACTCTGACACTCAGTCATGTTGGATGTTGCTTCCATAATTACCATAAGAAGTTTTTTTCTGATACCTATTATTGAATCTCATTTAGACCAGGACATCTACAGGATAACACATGGAAACTTCAACTATTCAAATCATCATCAATATTCTTCACGTTGTTCAGTTGGATGCCCAAATCGATAATAACTAGAAATGGTTTAACTTTTCTGATAAGTATACCAATTTTTATTGACTCCTCCTTGGTATGCTTGAATCATAGTCAATGTTGAGTGTAAGTTTTACTGACTCCTCCTTGGTTGGCTTGAATTATAGTCAATGTTGAGTGTATGCTTGAATCATAGTAAATGTTGAGTGCAAAAGGGATATGATCATGATATTGTGTTTACAGATATGCATACGTAGACGAATCTATAGACCCATATGCAATATGCAAAATACCCAATGGCTTATTTAGTTTCCCATGTTTACATAGGCTTCTTACAGAGAAACTGTGAGCAATGTCCTTCATAGGTTTAAATGTGTATCTTCTGCGTTGGAGGATTTGAAACAATGCCATCTTCTTTGTCTTCCTCGTGGTAATGCTATTACTGATAAATTGTGAAGCAAGAAATGCAAAGAGAAAGAATAGAACAGAAAACAGTATATTGGAATATATGAAGAAAGTACAATGAGAAGAGTTAATGAAGAAGGTGTACGTGCAATGCAAAGGGAAATAGTTGAGCTAAATAGGCTCAAGCAAATCAAGAATAGAAAGTACAGTTGGCCAGGACAGCTGGCAATGTACAGTCAGCCTGTTTAGGTTACATTATATTTAACACTCCCTCTTAAACTCAACAGTTACAAACATTAGCATTGATTATGCCTAAGTGTTGTCTCTGAAAATCAAAAACCGATTTTCCTAGTGGCTTTGTAAAGATATCAGCAAGCTCATCTCGAGAACCACAGAATTGTAGTGCAATATCACCATTATTGACTAGCTCACGTATGAAATGAAAACGAGTGTCAATGTGTTTGCTTTTCTTGTGAAACACATGATTTTTGGATAGAGCAATTGCTGAAGTATTATCACAGAAAATAGGAGTTGGATCCTTTTCTGTATGTGACATATCTTTCAATATTCTTCTCAACCACACAGCTTGACAAGAAGCTGAGGTAGCAGCGACATACTCTTCCTCTGCAGAAGATATTGAAACAATTGGTTGCTTCTTTGATGCCCATGAGATTAGGTTCGTGCCCAGTTGAAAAACATGTCCAGATGTGTTTTTCCTGTCATCTAGGTTGCCTGCAAAATCATTGTCTGTGTAACTAGAAAGTTGATTACTATCAGATTTAGTGTACCATAAGCCGAAATTGAGAGTTCCTGCAACATATCTCAGAATTCTTTTCACCATTTTCCAATGAGAATCTTTGGGGGATTCCATGAATCTGGAAACAAGGCTGGCTGCATACATAATGTCAGGCCTAGTTGTTGTAAGATACAACAAACTGCCTACTAAACTTTTGTACAGGGTAGAGTCCACTATAGGGCCTTCATCTTTCTTGCTCAATTTTGTGCCTAGTGGTATGGGGGTTTCTGCTGGATTGCATTCTTCCATGCGAAATCTTTTGAAGATGTCTGCTGCATACTTTTGCTGACAGACAAAAATGTTTTTTGTTGATTGATCAACCTCAATCCCTAAAAAATATTTCATTATGCCAAGATCTGTCATCTCAAACTCAAATTGCATGGCATGTTTGAAATCTGTTAACTCAAGATTTCCTGTATAGATCATGTCATCAACATATAGACATACAATCAAAATTTTACCATGCTGATCTGTTTTGGTGTAAAGAGTTGGCTCATTTTGGCTTCTGCTGAAACCACTTTTGATCAGATAAGTGTCAATTTTGTTGTACCAAGCTCTTGGAGCTTTCTTTAAGCCATACAAGGCTTTCTTCAACCGATATACTTTGGCTGGGTGCTCTTGGTCTTCAAATCCAGGTGGTTGATTGACATAAACTTCTTCTTCTAAGAGACCATTCAGGAATGTTGACTTGACATCCATCTGGTATACTTTCCATTTGTGTTGAGTTGCTATGGACAATAGAGTCCTTACAGTGTCTAATCTTGCTACTGGAGCAAAAGTTTCACCATAATCAGTACCTGGTTTTTGTGAGAATCCTTTGGCAACAAGTCTTGCCTTGTGTTTTTCGATCTGCCCTTTTTCATTGAATTTAGTTTTGTAAACCCACTTGACACCAATACTCTCCTTGTGAGTTGGCAAAGCAACAAGATCCCATGTCTTGTTCTTCTCAATGGAGTCAATTTCATGGTTCATGGCTTGAACCCAATGTGGATCCTTAGTTGCTTCCTTAAAGGATGTAGGTTGTCATGACATTAAAGCAAAAAGGTTGTGTTGTTCAAATTCATCCAACTACTGATGGATTTCTCTCAAACTTCGAGTTCTCTCATTTTGTGGTTCAGAGAATGATTCTCTGCTGGAAGTTGAGTTATCCTGAGAATTTTGAGGTTGCCTTTGTACCTGCAATCTTGGAAGAATAGTTTGAGGTACTTGTTGTTCTGAATTTTCTGCATTTTCAGAACTTGGGAACAATGGATTTAGATTGTCCATTTGTTGATTTTCTGAATCATTCCGGAATTGATTTTCTAGAAATTTTACATCTCTGCTGAGAATTAGTTTCTTGGTGATTGGATTGTAAAGCCTGTAAGCTTTAGATGTTTCACTATATCCAGTGAAAATACATTTCTCACTTTTGTCATCAAGTTTCTTCCTTAATTCGGAAGGTATGTGAGTGTATGCTATGCATCCGAATGTCCTTAGATGTGCAACATTTAGCTTTGTCCCACTCCATGATTCTTGAGGGACTTTCATCTTTAGACTTGTGGTTGGATATCTATTCAAAAGATAAACTGAGGATGCTATTGCTTCAGCCCAAAACCTATTTGACAAACTTTTCTCTTTAAGAAGAGTTCTTGCCATATTCATTATTGTTTGATTTTTCCTTTCAGCCAATCCATTCTATTGTGGAGTATACCTCACTGTTGTTTGCATGACAATGCCTTATGATTTGAAAAAATTTGCAAATTCTCTGGAGTTGTATTTTCCTCCTCCATCTGACCTGAGTGCTTTGATATATTTGCCACTCTGTTTTTCAGCTTCTGCCTTGAATTCTTTGAATTTTGCAAAAGTTTCAAACTTGTGTCTGAGAAAATAGATCCATATTTTTCTGCTGAACTCATCAATAAATGTTAGAAAATAAAAGCTACCACCTATTGACTCTGTTTGCATTGGTCCACATAGGTCAGGGTGAACAAGTTCAAGATGTTGTTTGGCTTGATTGGAAGACTGTGGAAAACTAGTTCTCTTATGTTTTCCAAGTATGCAAGACTCACATGGGGGAATTTGCTCTTTAAAGATAGGAAGACTTTGACCATGGAGTTCTTCTGAAGAAGACTTAGACTCTGAAATGGTAGATGTCCAAATATTGTATGCCAAACCATAGTTTCATTCAGGGTGGATGCACTTTGTGCATATGGTTGACTCAGATTTGCAGTTCTGAGGGTAAGGGGAAACATCCTATTCGGAGTCATATGGATTTCAGAAATCAATTTTCTGCTTGAGATTTTGTCATATATCTTGCAAGATGCTCCCTCAAAAAGTACCTTATAGCCATGTTCAATGAGTTGTCCTACACTTAGCAAATTATGTTTCAGATCTAGAACATGATAGACATTGTTTATGTCTTTCTTTACATTCTGTTTAGTAAGAATAGGAAGAGTTCCTTTCCCTTGAACTTTGACTAAATAATCGTTTCCAAGTGTAATATCAGATGAGATTGAAGAATCAATGCATTAAATTAATTCTTTGTTACCTGTCATGTGATTGTTGCATCCGTTGTCCAGCAATCAGAGATCTTTAGGGTGTTGTTCAGTCTTGTGGCACGAAAGAAACATACCTCTTGAGTTTTCTCCCGTGTGATTTGACACATGTGCTCTGCCTGAGAGATGATTTGCTTTCTTCTTCCTGCATTCAGATTCATGGTGCCCATACTTTTTGCAGTAATAGCATTGAATGCTTGATTTCTCATTTGATCTTCTCCCTCTGCCTCTTTGAGGCTGGTAATTCTGATGTTGATTTTGTTGTTGTTGTCTTTGACCTTGGAAATTTTGATTCGGATACTATTGTCTGTTACCTCCACTGGAGTGAGGGTTAATTTGATTTCTCCCTCTTCCTTGGTGACCTATGCTTCTTCCTCTGCCTCTCCCTCTGCTGAAGGAGAATTGAGTTTTGAAAGAATTGGAGATTGACTCATCTGTGAGATGCAGTCTA
Organism: Picea engelmannii; assembly: GCA_009831015.1. Taxonomy (NCBI): domain Eukaryota; kingdom Viridiplantae; phylum Streptophyta; class Pinopsida; order Pinales; family Pinaceae; genus Picea; species Picea engelmannii. Next base: position 1,857,616 of record ML785116.1, on the reverse strand, counting down.
GTCTCATGTGCCACCAGAGAACCAATTAATTCATCTGTGGAAAAACTTGATAGATCCTTGGATTCAAGGATTGTTGTTACAACCATTTCGAATTTCTTTGGTAAACTTCTGAGGATTTTCTCAACAATGCATTGATCAATGATGGTTTCACCAGTCAATCTGATTTGGTTCACGATTCCCATGATTCTGGTCATGAATTGATCCACATTTTTGGACTCTGTCATCCTTAGAGTCTCGAATTGAGTCCTCAAGGTCTGCAGTTTAATTGTTTTGACCTGTCATTTCCTTGGTAGGAAGATTTAAGGATGTCCCAGGCCTGTTTTGAAGTACCAACGCCTGTGATTTTTGAGAAAATTGAGTCATCCACAGAATTTTGAATCGAAAACTTAGCTTTATTTTCTCTATTTCTCTGAGTTGCCTGAGCAATTTTCTGCTGATTTGTCATGGCGGACAGGTCTGCTGGATCTGGTTCCACATATCCATGATCCACTGGATCCCAGCACTCTTGTTCTTGCAAGAAGGATTTCATTCGAAGAGACCAGAACTCGTAGTTCTTTCCAAGAAGAATCGGACCCTGAGTTGGTCCTAAATTGCTAGATGACGCCATATTTGTTTTGAAAAAAAAAATGAACAAAACAGAAACAAAATTCTTACTTACTTGTCTCCTGCGTATAATTTGCAGTGACTTCAGAACTCTGCATTCAAGATTTCGCGAGTTTTTGGCTTCGCGATTCTGACATCGGGACTTCGTTATACAAGTCCTCCGATCTCTTGTCTCGCCAACCTCCGATAGTCGAAACGCCAATTTGCCGATGGGAGCTTATTGGCCTTGAATTTGGCCTTAGTCACTGTGCAATGTGACCACGTGCCTTGATGTTTAAAGTGCTATGGGATTTTCCGGTTCTCTTTCTTTTAAATTTTCGAAATGCGAAATATGCCTTTGGACAATTCAATGGTCCAGATCTTCCTGTGATCTGACAATCCAGATTTTATGACCAGAACTCATAAGACCACAGTCAAACCTCTTATCGGGATTCGGGGTTTCGAAGGTCGAAATGTATTGGACCTCTTGTCCACGGAATCCCCGATTTCCCGGTTCTTGATTTCACGATGGATGACCTTTCGTTTCAGAAAATTTCCCTATTGCTTTGATCTCCATTACGCGTCCTCCTATATTGGACAATCCTGATTTCTCCTCGCGATTTCGCGATTTGATCTGTTCTGGACGTCTCGTCTCCAGGATCCGCGAAACGTCGAACCCCGGTGTGCCGATTGACTCTCCCGATCTCACCCACATGTCTCCTCAAAATGGACGGCTCCGATCGTTTATAGGGTTTTTCACCATAAAGAAACTCGATCCCTTGTCCTTAGGACTCACGATTTACCGAATCCCGATGTGTCGATGGACTCTCCCCTTTCGGGACTTTTCCAGAGCCCTCAGATTTATGCCACGCGTCCCCTCAAGATGGATGGTCCTCGTCGTTTTGTAATTTCGCGACTTTCAACTCCAAATTCCCTGTCAATTGAGAACCCCGATTGCCGAGATACCGACGGTTTCCTCGATGTCTGCCACATGTCCAAACAAATGGACGCCTGTGATCTTATCACTGTTTCATGAATCGCGATTTCGCGACTTTCATCGTGGAGTGTCTTTCGTCTACAAGACCTCCGATATCCCGAACTTCAAAATGTCGATGGAGTGATGGCTTGGATCTGCTGCCACCTATCCTCTGAGATGGATGACTCACAGTCTTTTTGGGATTTCGCGATTTGTGATGTCGCGATTTCACGTATCGGGGTTTTGGAGAGCAGTCTCCTTCGCTCGTCCAACTCCCGATCCCTGATTTTGCGATGGGATAAGATAGACGGCTCACAATCTATCTCGATCCAACAGTCCAGAATGACTCGTTATTTCATGATTCGCAAATTCTCACGGCAGTCTTCTGACCTTTACACCTTGTGAGTCAGCGAAATGTCGAGATCTCGCCATGTCTTTCTTGATGGACGGTCTAGGTGATGTCGAGATTTCGTGACTTCACAAGTCAAAAAATTCTCCTGTGCACTCCAGAGGACTAAACCGCGTGCACCTTCTCGTTGATCCAACGGCTATCGGTCCTCTGCGTAAGATCTAACGACTGAAACTCTTTCACCTTTTTCGCGCTCTCTTTGTCCCTTCTGAACTGGTTTCCCACTCTGGCTATGTTCGCAGGACGAATCTTACAGCCTCAGTGGCTATTCTTTGCACATGAAATGCGTTCTTTGCTCCTGTGGAAGAAATATTCGTGAATCTTTCAAATATTTGAAAGAAATACACAGATTCTTTAAATCTTGACGTTGTCTGCTACAATCTTCGACAGATGTGAGCGATTTCCAAAAATCATTAAACGATTGTTCCTTCTGCAACAATCTTTCACAAATTTGAACGAATTCCATGAAATCTTCAACGTTTCTACCTTCTGAAGCTCTTCTTCGTGAATTCTTTGATGATTCTTGAAAATTACAAGAATCTTTAAAGTTTCTTCTTCTGCACTCTCTTCTTCCTTGATCTTTCGAGTGTTGTACGCTCTACTTTGTCGCGTGAACTTCTTACGCTGATCTTTGAGCGTATGACTGTCTGCTTCCTCGTGGAAGTTTCCTGAGAGGATCTTTCGAGAGTATAATGAACAACTCTCCAAGCCTTGTGAAAATTCTATGTCGAATGCTCTCAAGGTCCGTGAAGCTCTGCGCTATTTGAGGATCATGTTTCTCTCCAGACTGTGTGAAGAGGCTTACTACTGAAGCTTTGATACCATGATAAATTGTGAAGCAAGAAATGCAGAGAGAAAGAATAGAACAGAAAATAGTATATTAGAATATATGAAGAAAGTACAATGAGAAGAGTTAATGAAGAAGGTGTACGTGCAATGAAAAGGGAAATAGTTGAGCTAAATAGGCTCAAGCAAATCAAGAGTAGAAAGTACAGCTGGCAGTGTACAATCAGCCTGTTGAGGTTACATTATATTTAACAATTACTTGGATATTTTGAAACAATGCCATATTCTTTCCCTTCCTTGTGGTAATTCCACTACTTTGCTAAATTCCATGTGTATCTAGTTGGTAATTACTTTGTTAAATGCCATCTGTATTCCACAGATTTAAGTTAGTCATACACTCATACTCGATATTGATTGTAAGTTGTATTTCAAAGTAACTCGGTGATTGGATCGTATAGCAAACTTAAACATGCATGACATAATTTTTTATTGAATCGATTTCCGTGAGTTATTTTCAATCTATTTTGACTCTTTTTAAATACATGTCAAAGTTTATGTGTTTGGTATCATTTCTTGAATTTACTCTTGGTATGGTTTCTTGAATTTACCCATGGTTATCTCCAAAAATATTTATTTTTTAACATATTTTTTCTTATAAATATTTACATATTTAAATAAATAGTCTATATACTTACTTCTTGTAGAGGTTTTCAAAAATTCACTATTTAAATTTTACTTTATAAAAAATAAATAGTAATGAACATATTAATGTTGCAATCTATTGAACATATTAATGCTGCAATGTGATGAACATAAATTGAAGTCATGATTTGATGAACATAGGCATGTCATCCCAATGTGGATAGTTATGTCGCAATCTAACGAACGATTACAAGCGTCACAATGTGTTGCCCATCCTCTTCCTGTCGCAGTGTGATGTACATTTCCTCTCGTTTCTATGTGACATACATATCCTGATGTCACTATGTGACAACATTTCCATACATTGCAATGTGTCAAACATAGGAACATTGTAATATACCAAATATAGTAACGTCTCAATGTGATGAACATATATGGACTTCACAATGTGACGAACATATATGAACTTCGCAATGTGATGAGAATATGTGTTGATCACAATGTGACGAACTTATCCCTTTCATTAGTATGATGAGAACTTCCTTGTCGTCACAATGTGATGAACATTTCCTTGTCGTCGCAATGTGATGAACATTTCCTTCTCATCGTAATGTGACAAACATATGCGTCGATCGCAATGTGATGAAGATAGCCATGTCGTTGAAATCTGATGACATAGCCCTTTCATCATAATGTAACAAACATTTCCCTGTTGTTGCAATGTGAAATCATATCCTCACATTGCAATCTGACACACATATCGTGACATCGCATTGTATTTCCAAATGTCACAATTGGATGAACACAACCCATTTTCACAATGTGATGTACACAATGTAACGTAATCATGTGAACAACATAGACCAACATTGCAATGAGACAAACACTTCATGATCTCATAATGTGATGAACATATCCCCTCTATCGGAGAGTGGCAAACTTATTCCAATGCCATAATGTGACAAACAAAAACCCTTCGTCGTAATTTGATGACCATAACCTTACAATGTCATCTGACGAATAAAAGTTGATGTCATAATGTGGCAAACAAAATGTAATGTCGCAATGTGATGATCAAAACGTAATCAACATTGCAATGTAGTAATGCCAACAATAGTAATGTCGAAATGTGACGAACATATATGAACGTCACATTATAACGAACATACATGTCGATCGTAATTTGACGAACATATATGACAATCACAATGTTATGACATAGCCCTATCATTGTCGTATGATGAACACTCATGTGTCGTCATAATTGACAAACATAAATGAACGTCTCATTTTGATGATCATTTCCCTATCGTCACAATGTGGTGAACATTTCCCCATCATCGCAAACGAATGAACATTCACTTTCATCACAATATGAAAAAACCTAATGTCGTCGCAATGTGAAAAAACCTAATGTCGCAATGTGATTAACAAAACATAATAATGGTCCAACATAATCATGGCCCACCATAATCATGGTCCAACATAATCATGTAGTACACCTATTGACAATGGGCACAATTAATGATATTTTAACCTTATTTAACCTTAAACCATAATCTCATGGCTATGCATTGAAGATGATGGCATATTCTTAATCGTCCTCCAAAATCAATGAGTCAGATTTATTGTTCATAACTTTCTTGCATTTATCAAGGCATCCGTTAACATGTTTACTCTTTAACATTTACCTAATCACATTAAAAAATTATTGTAAGGATATGTAATTGCCACGTTTAAATGATTAAGTAGGATTAAACCGTGGCATCTAAATAAATGCCCACATTCTACTTCTAAACCAACCGTCTGATGCCCACACATTCCATTTATAAACTTAATGCAACCAAATGTTTCATATTACCATAGATGGATTACCACATACGTTTTATATTGGGGGCACACATTCCTTGTTCAGTTATTATGACAAACATTTTATATTGGGGGCATGCGTTCTGTCTCATTACAACGCACATTTTTAAAAATTACTAGGGGAACACATGCTTCATATGAAGTGTGAACCATGTACTGTCTTTATGTCATTTCATATTTTATCCTTTCTTCACATAACTGGATTATATGTATTTCTAGCACAGAACTTTATATACGTTTGGAGCAAAAGCCATAGAAAAACATGTTTATATGTGTTTGGAGAAAAATCCATAGAACAACATATCACACTACGAAGAGGGTATGAAATCATCAAACCAGATGAGGTAACATCATCTGTAAAAATTTATGTAATCAGTTTTCTTCAATTATAATTTCTGCAATTAGTTTTCTTCAATTTTCAGGCTATTTGACATGCTATGATAAATTTAGGTTTTCCCTGCATGTGGGTAAGGCAAGCCGACCATGAACTGGCCTGCCTTCAATGGTTGGCCCTCATCATAGACTTGTATTTCGACTTGCATTTTGCCTATGTATTGTTATTATAATTGCAGTTAGGAGCTTGGTTTTTTAAAATCATTTAAATTTTGATGGACAGGAATCAACATTGTTGTATTTTGAGCTTTGTTGTTGTTGTATTTTCATCTACACGAATCAACTTTGTTGTATTTTGTGTTTGTTGTTGGTTTGTTTTGATGAGCTTGATGTTCAGTCCTACTGCTCTTGATGTTTGCTTGTTTCGATGAGCTTGACGTTAAGTTCTGGTTTGTTTCGATGAGCTTGATGTTAAGTTCTTACCAATGTGCATTGGAGTTAAAATTAATTACGTCGACCGTATCGTTGGAATTAGATCGCATCGCTGGAAATTATTCTGATTGATTTCTTCATTGTAGTTAATGCCAAGGATATGGCCTGTAAGAGATCAGTAACAAATGATTACCTGCGCTTTTAGGGTAAAATATGTTCATCACCTTGGACCGTGAGTATTGTTGTCAATTATGCCGAGTGTATATAAGAATCCTTTTACGAGTTATGTTTGATTATTTCTATATTGACCTATTGTTTCTGTGAATCTGTTGTGCAGAATCACATTTTGGAGAATTATGAAGAATTAATCCACTGAACAGTTCTCTGGTGTCCCATACGTATCTATGCTCATGAATTGTTTGTTGTCTGCGTGGTATGGACTACCCTTCATCTCTGCTAACAACCTTCTTGTGAGCACCATAAATGGCACTGGGGCTACCATCGAGTTGGTTTACGTTTTCTTGTTCCTTTTTTATGCTCCAAAGAAAATGAAGGTATAAATATGTAGATAATACCATTGTTGTTGACATAGTTATTTTAGTGCATTCATTTTAGATCGTTTGATCTTTTCATGATTCTGAATCATTTCGCTTTTTTTTTCACAACTTCAAGAAAGAAAAAACCGATTTAAGCTCTTAGCATAAAAAGTATGATTTATGTGAGGGGAGGTGTAACATCCCACTCTGGTGCACTTACAAAACTTATTCTTTGAGGACACTTGCTCGCAAGTGATCTGGACTTTTCTGATATTAATACATTTATGCTTGATTATGATGTGTTCTGATAGACGACATGATGTTTTACTACTTGATGTAGATAGGTGTTATTGACTCAGTTTCATTGAGTGTGTAGGGTTTCGGACCTTAAGGATGCAGAGGCATCGATGGAACCCCCTTGGAATCCAGATTGAGTCAGGGAGTGTGCTATTTGGGTTGATTCATTTACGGTGATATTGCTTTGTTTTGAAGATATGATATTGATTTTATGATATGTTGTTGACATTCTGACACGATGGTTGATGATGCAGGCTGACGATAGCTTGCCGAATAGACTCACATATGGATTAAAGGGGCCACACATGATTTCCAGAGAGGTTGAGGGAGAGGTGTGGACAACAGCCCTGCCACAGCCTACTAGCACTCTCGTCGTGGCTCGAACTGTAGGTTAACGATTACCTAGTTTGAGAGGATCCATGATGTCGTGAGGGCAGACTGCGACAGTCGCTCACGATGATTCTAAGGGGCACGCAATAAGGCAGGGGCCTTATTCCTTAGAGCCCTTAGTCTCCCACAAGTTCACCTGGCGGAGTGTTGACTCCAGGGGTTATAGATGTCTACCAATCCGTCAAGTCGACGAGTGGCACCCTTGGAGCACGTGGTGCATCCTGAAGGGCACATCGCGCAAAAGAAACACAAGTTGGCGAGTGGCACCCTTGGAGCACGTGGTGCATCCTGAAGGGCACATCGCGCAACAGAAGCAAACAAGGCGAGTGGCACCCTTGGAGCACGTAGTGCGTCCTGAAGGGCACGTCGCATTGGTGATGATGATGAGACAACCTAGATGACCCTAAGACCTTAACGCCTAATAAATTATTACAACGCCTCCCCTAATTAATTGTCACCCAATTCAAATCTAAATCTAAATTTAAAACATCTCTAAGATAAAATTTTGACAAGCCCTAAGAAAAGATCCTACAAAAATAAACATAAGGGCGTAAACTAAAACCCTCCTAGGTGTTAATTAAAGCCTTCTTAAAATTAAAGTGGGTAAGGTGAAGAAAGGGGATAAATTAATTAAATACGTGGTGTTAATGGTAAAAAGGATTATATAAAAAAAAACATGTGAGAGTATAAACGTAATGAATTTAAAAATATAGCAAGGATTAATAAGCTCATTTATCTCTTGGGTTTAAAAAAAATAAAAAGAGAGAAATAAATAATAGAAATAACGAAACTTGTAATAAAGGAAACTTAATAATGGAAAGTAGGGGACATAGGGTAAAAAGCAAAAAGGAATCAACAATTAAGGAGTTACTAAAATGAACTAAAACTTGGCAACTTTATTTTAGGAAAGTTATTAAAAGCATGAGAGGGGATCTAGGAACCCTAGGAGTAATTTTAGGAGCGATCAAAGGGGGGTGAGGAAATTTAGTCTTTTAATTATTAAAAAGAAATAATTTTTTGGAGAACCGTGGGGATGAGTGACACTTGGATGACAGAGAATTTTTAGAGGTTTGTCATAAAAAATTAAATTAATAATGATTTAGGAAAGTAGGTGGGTCTCAAATTTCTATAAAAGAAGGGGAAAAGAAGGAAGAAGGGAGGAACGGTTAGCGTAAAGTTACGTTGTCGGATTGTGTCTTGACGGATTGCTTGTGAGGAGTTGGGTTTATCTCAGTTGTATTGGAGTGGTAGCTCAGCCTGGGAGGCGAGCTGAGAAGCTAGGCTTATTTTCTGGCTCTTGTGTGGCCCCTTTGCGGCTCGGGGGGCTAAGGGGGAAGCAGAATACCCCTAGCGATTGGATGGGAGGTAACGGTGAGGTCTCTACGGTTGGCGAGCGAGACACGGCATTGAGCGCGGGACGTCTTCCGAAGCGGGCGTGAGGCAACGATATGATTTTAATTGGTGAAGTAGAATGCATTTTTATATTCGGCAATCTTAATGTTATTGATGTTGTATATCCTTTTTATTCATTGCTCTGGACTGTATAAAATCATTTCTGTTGTAATTCTGGACTGTGCAAATTTAAATGATGGTGTGGGAATGTGTAATTTTTAATATTTGTTATTCTGGAATTTTGACTGTGGGTTGTTTTTGGAGGCGATCAATTCTGTGGGCATTTTATTTATTGTTGTGGGCCTTCCGTGGTGGGCATTTCATCTAAAAAATTTCAGTCATGTCTTTTAAGTTTACTGTCATTAATTGGATTAAGCTACTGTCATTTCGTTGGCGTCTCCTGGCAAATTTGTTTTACCTTCTGGCAATCGTGTTCGCTTGGCAGTTCATTTTAATCATGGCAATTCGTTTAGTTTCTGGCAATGCGTTTTTGTGGGGCATTGAATGATGTGCATTGTCTGTGTTTAACATCTTTTCTTGTTTTATTAATTTGGCCATTTGAGTTTTGGATTTCATATTTTTGGGACTCGGTTCACCTCTGTCAATAATGAGATAAGCTGGGAACGGGTACAGTACTGGCATTTTAGCCAAAGAAATACGAACTATTATGTTCTTACCATATTAAATAAATTCCGACCGGTACAACATGGGCGTTTTAGATAACGAAATTCGAGCTGAATGATTCTGGCAATATCTAGCCAAATCGCGAACTGGTATGAATTTGGGCAGTCCAGAATTCGATTATGCATTCTGATTTTTGTTTGGGCATTTTGCATTCTGGGCTCGGCATTGGGCTTTCTGATTTTCGATTTGGCATTCCTGGAGATTGATTCGGCATTTCTGCATTCTGGTTTCCATAGCACCTCTGCATGTCCCTTGGAGTTGCCTTTGTGTTGTTTTTGGACTGAGGGATGCGATTTCCTCACGGATTGCCTCCGCTTCTGTTTGTTTGGAATGTGTTTTCCTTACCGAGTTGCCTCTGCAAATACTTGAATGAGGATTGTGATTTTTATTGAGGAATACCTCTGCGTTTTATGAGATAACTGTGATTTCCATTGAGGAATTTCTCTACGTTTGATTTTGATTTTCTCTGCGCGTTTTCTCCCGGGGTATCTTCTTCCTGGCGATTCAGCCATCTCTTGCAGCTGACGGTTTCCCTCTGCTGCGTAGCAGCATTCCTGTAGGAGACCGAATCCCTTTGCATCCGCGCCAGATACCCACGCATTTCCCTTTTTCCACCTTTCCATTTACTGAAATTACTGACAATCTCGCCATCTGTTGAATTACGGGTACATTTTGTTCCTGGTCTTCTATTCAATAATGAAACCCTAGGTTGATTCTTCAATGCGTATGATAGGTATTCCCACGTTGACTATATAGCTGGGAGTGCGTAGGCTTAAAAGTAGAGGGTTCGGTCACTTACCAAACATGGTTCAGAGCTCTTTATAATTAAAGGATTTAGTAGGTTCAACTTGCAACGCTTGATTTCCTTACCATCCGATTTAAAAGGTTTTCCCTCGATTTTAGTTATCATGGTAAAACATCGTATATTTTATTACCAACATTTGTAACGAGAAGCCTTCTCTATATTGACTTTTTATTTATTGTTGTTTTAATTATTGTCATCCTTAACATTGTTATTTTGTCATTCTCGAATATTCTTAAAAGGTGTCATTTTAAATCTGGTTAGTTTTATATATTGTCATTTTTAAATATGAGGTTATATTGTAATTTCCAATTATGATGTTACCTTTAATTTTGATGTTATTTTTAAATGTGAAGTTATATTGTTACTTCCAATTATGATGGGACTTATAATTACGATGTTATTTTATTTGCATTACATGGGTTCTTTATGAATTTCCTTTTTATAGTTTGATGGAAGGTAGCATAGTTTTGTTAAATGCGATCCTAATATAAAGACAATTACGTGGAAATTTTGTCCAAGTTAGGAAATTTTAGTGGTTATGCATTAATTGGTTATTCATTGGTTATGCATTGTTATTCGTTAATTGGTTATCTTTTCATTAAATTGTTATTCCTTAATAATAAATTGTTATTCTCTAAATGGTTATTCATTAATTTCTTTAATCTATTCTAAGAGTAAATACATGGTTAGTATGGTCAAGATTTTGTAGCTCCATTGTTATAATAACAACAAAGGTAAGGTCATTATTATTTTGATTGAATAATTGGTGATATAGAAGGCGATGACCTGGATGTTTTATGGCGATGTTAGGGTAATATCTTTAGGCATGCTAACTCCTGAATGTAGGATCCTTAATTCTAAGGGCACTCAATCGTCATGACTCAGCAAACGGGGATTTGAAATTAATTAAGTACATTATTTAGGACTGGGTCGGTAACTCGTCGTTTAAAGAAAACAAATGGAGTATTTGGTCTATGATTTATGTCCGTGAGTCTCTTTAGTGGCTGGTAGATGTCGAAATCCTTCTGACTTGCGTCTCCTATAGAGGTCGTGGTTGTCCTTGTTTAGGCAGTACTTGGTTGTCTTGCCTTGCATGGTCTGCTTGTGTCGGGAAGGGTATAGACCCCTCCTTGTAGCCTTAGTATGTATGTCCGTGTGTATTTCCAGTGGAAGGAATCCAGTGTCGTATCAAGAGTCTCGGGTTGTTTAAAGGAACAGTTTCCACTCTTGCGACACACTCTGAGCCGTATCAGTAGTCTCGGGTTGTTTAAAGGCACAGTTTCCACTACTGCGACTCCCGAAAAGATTTATTAGTTTCTGCCTGAGCAGTCAGGCAGGAGCCTGTCTAATCTTCTTTCGATAAGACATCAGACTAAAAGCCCTGCTTTTCTGTGCAGAATTAGTAAATTCTATTGTTGGATTCTTCCATCTGTAACTGTACTGTACTTAACACCTGGTGTCGTTTTCTGCTTACCGTTGCTAGTGTACGCCTTATGTCTAGGGGCGTTTATTTCTTGTTGTCATTGTGATATGTCAGGGTCGTCTTGTTATGTTTGTCTTTCTTGCGTCTTGTTCTAGGTCGGGTTACTAGTTTCTGCCTGAGTAGTCGGCCAGGAGCTTGTCTAATCTTCTTTCGAGAAGACATAAGACTAAACGCCCTGCTTTCCGATGCAGAAATAGTAACCCTAACACCATGGAATCTTCCCTTTGTGTTCTTACTGTGCACCCCCAGTATGTCTTAATGTTTGTGTTGTGCGCCTTATGCCTATGGTCGTACATTGTTGCAGTTACTCGTTGTGTGCCTTCAGTCTTCTTGTGCTGAACATCGTGGTTGCGTCTTGTTGGTTGTTGAGTGGAGACATAGAGTCAAGTGTGTTGTTACTTCTACACGCGCACACACACCTTAAACAAACAAAAAATTGCACCTGTTCTCAGAGTTGTTGTCGTAACAAGGAGGTCGTTACATATGGTATCAGAGCGGGTTCAACCCGCGACTTGGGATTCACTACGGCTTCCGTTGACATGATTATATTTGATTATTCTGTTGCTGATTGAGTTGATTGTGTGTGTGCAGGTAATCATGGTTAGAGGACGCCGCGGAGGCAGATGACGGGGTTCTAGGGGAGCAGGCGTGACGCCTCCCGCAACATCCACACCCGAGGGGTCTAACCCCCAGGGAGGAGAGCAGGTTCTTGGACAGGAGCAGATCGCAGTTGCCGATGTCGTGGGGATGATGAGATCTTTTCAGCGCATGTCTGAGGCGCTGATCAGCCGCTTGGACAGAGATGAAGCCAAGGCGATGGCACCTGCTGAGGTTCCGCTGCGCGCACCGAACGTTACAGGTAGCATTCACCGTGAACTCGAGAAGGTAAAATTTCCCGAGTTCTTTGGTGCCCCGGACGGCGCAGTCGCCGAGGCATGGTTGGAGAATATGGCGATGTGCTTCTCACTTCACGATTATACCTCCAACATGAAGGTCTGCATGGCGGCCTTTCAACTGAAGGGGAGCGCTCTTCTATGGTGGAAGACGCTCCTGCCGCAGCTAAACATGGTCGTTGAAGACGTGTCATGGGAACTGTTCGAGGAACGGTTCCAAGAGAGGTATCTTTCTGAGGAATTCATCGAGCGTCAGCTCAATTAATTCAACGCACTACGACAGGGAGGTCGTACGGTGCCCGAGTACGAGGCATGTTTTATGGAGTTGCTCCGGTATGCTCTGCACCTTAACACAAAGAAGCTCAAGGTCAACAGGTTCGTGTTTGGCCTTAACGACAGCATGCGTGTAAAGGTTAGGATTTTGATGCCTCAAACCTTGCACGACGCTATCCAAAAGGCCCTCATAGCGGAAGAGGAGCTTAATAGTGGGGGTCAAACCAGGACTCTCGCGAGACCTGCAGAGCAGGGTTCATCTGGAATGCCGCAGCACCAGACACCAGCGAGGCATACGTCATGATATCGTGGCTTCCAGAGGGGATCCACGTTCACTACACCTCGACGACCTCCGCCTCAGCAGTGGACACCTTATCGAGGACCACAGCAGTAGCAGCAGCGTCGCCCGCAGCAGCAGCAGCAGCGTCGCCCGCAGCAGCAGCAGTAGCGTCGCCCGCAGCAGCAATAGTTTAGGCCTCTTCAGCAGAACAGACCAGGGTTCCAGGCTGGTGGGTAGTCATCTTCTACTTCGGATACTAGGACTACTGGGCCGAAGAAGGGGTGTTGGACATGTGGGGAGCCACACTACCAGCGCGACTGTCCTGTGGAGAGGACCAGAGCGTCCGGATCAATTGGACCCGCTACAGTGGGAGATATGGGCAAGGCCCATCGGATTCACACAGCGATGAATAACTGCCATGCAGAGCACTAGTCGACTGTGCTCGAGACGACAGGTATTGTCGCTGACCAAACCCTTAGTATTTTGATAGACCCAGGTGCTACTGAGAGTTTTATTTCTGGTGTAGCGCTAAAAAGGATTAAGGTAAAGGCATTCAAATAGGATGAGTTTAGCTTTGTGGAGATGGCTTCTAGAGCCAAACAGAAGGTTGGAGGAAGGGTTACAGGTTATGCCCTTAACCTGGGAGAGTTTGTCACGAGGGTCAACTTGTACGTCACGATCTTAGGTTATTATGACGTCGTGATCGGCATGGATTGGTTGGAATCGCATGAGGCGATACTCAACTATAAGACGAAACAGTTGAGCTTAGTCGATGATGATGGATAGAGACGTGTGATAGTAGGACGGAACCAAGGAGTATCCCTGAGGTTCGTCTCTTCCTTACATTTAAGGAAGAGTATGTGCAAGGGGTGCAAGATTTATGCGATCCTTGCGCTAAACGAAAAGGGAGTAGTAGAAGGTCTAGAACACCTTCCGGTGGTGAAGGAGTTTGCGGACGTATTTCCAGAGGAGTTGCCTGAGCTGCCGCCAGAGAGAGAATTGGAGTTTACTATAGACCTGAAATCGGGGACCGAACCGATAGCAAGACCTCCTTATCGTATGTCGACCCCGGAGTTGCAAGAGTTAAAAATGCAACTAAAGGAGTTGCTGGACCTGGGACTGATACGTCCTAGTGTGTCTCCGTGGGGTGCACCGGTTATTTCCATTCGAAAGAAGGACGGATCTTGGAGGCTTTGCATTGACTACCGTCAAATGAACAAGGCTACGATCAAGAATCAATATCCCTTACCAAGAATTGACGATCTGTTTGATCAAATGAAGGGTGTGACGGTGTTCTCCAAGATCGATTTGCGATCAGGGTATCACCAGTTACGGATCAAGGAGGATGACGTCCCTAAGACCTCTTTTAAGACAATATTTGGACATTACGAGTTTACTGTTTTACCGTTTGGATTGGCAAATGCCCCAGGGGTATTCATGAATTTGATGAACGGGGTGTTCCGTGAGTACTTGGACAAGTTCGTCCAAGTATTCATCGATGATATTTTGATCTACTCTCGGATGACGGAGGAGCATGACGAGCACTTGCGCTTGGTACTACAATGTTTACGAGAACACAAATTATTTGGGAAGTTGTCCAAATGCTCTTTTTATCAATCGAGGATTCACTACTTAGGGCATGTCATCTCCGGCGAAGGCATCTCCGTGGATCCAGCCAAGGTCGAGGATATTATGGAATGGCTTGCACCGACAACTGTCACAGAAGTGCATAGTTTCATGGGTTTAGCAGGATACTATCGATGGTTTGTCGAGGGATTTTCATGGATAGCAAATCCGATCACGGAATTGCAGAAGAAAAGCAAGAAGTTTGTTTGGACAGAGAAATGCGTGGAAGCGTTTCGGAGGCTTAAAGAGTTGTTGACAACAACACCGATACTAAAGGTCCCTGACATGGACGCAGACTTCTTGGTATGCACTAACGCATCCAAGGAAGGTTTAGGCGACATCTTGATGCAGGACGGATGAGTGATTGCTTACATTTCGAGGAAGATGAGAAGGCATGCGGAGAACTAAGCGACGCATGATTTGGAATTATTAGCCATCGTTTATGCCTTGAAGGTTTGGAGACACTACCTTGTTGGACGAAAATTTGAATTAAAGACTGATCATTGTGGACTACAACACATTTTCACGCAAAGCGACCTGAACGCGCGACAATGGCGTTGGTCGGAATTTCTTAGCGAGTACGACTTCGAGATTACTTACATAAAGGGAACAGTGAACCAGGTGGCAGATGCTTTGAGTCGGATACCACAGATCTTTTCAGTGTTGCCTCTTCAGATGAATCTACGTGAGAAGATTCTCACTTTACAGCGTGGCGATGAATGGTACAAAGAAGTCGACGATTTTATCGGACAAAACACTATGATGGTACCATGATATGAGGGATTTACTTTCGACAACGATGGGTTATTGAGGTTTAGAGGTCGAATTTACGTACCACCAAACGACGAGTTGAGGATGTTGATCCTGAGTGAGGCTCATAGAGAAGTTTACATGGCTCACCCAGGAGTTACGAAGATGAGGGCAGACCTTAAGTCCTTGTTCTTTTGGAAAGGAATGAAGGTCGACATAGTCAACTTTGTGGCTAGATGTCTTGAGTGTCAGTAGGTAAAGGCTGAACATAGACACCCGACAGGATTACTTCAACCGCATGCTATTCCAGAATCAAAATGGGAAGTTATTTCGATGGATTTTATTGTTGGATTGCCACTGACGGCAAGGAGACACGACTCGATTTTTGTAGTAGTAGACACTCTGACGAAGAGTGCTCACTTTATTCCTGTGCGTACAACATATCAGGCACCTGACATAGCAAGATTTTTCATCCGTGAGATTGTGAGGCTGCATGGCGTGCCTAAGAAGATTATATCCGATCGAGGATTGGTGTTTACCGGACGATTTTGGACGAGTTTCCAAGAGGCCTTGGGAACTCAACTCAAATTTAGTACTGCGTATCACCCAGAGATGGATGGACAGACTGAACGAATGAACCAAACCTTGGAAGACATGTTTCACATGTACGTGATGGATCAACAAAAGTGTTGGGAGGAATTTTTGCCTCTAGTAGAGTTTGCTTACAACAACAGTTACCAAAGCACCATTAAGATGGCGCCTTTTGAGTTCCTTTATGGGTGACCGTGTCGGACGCCCTTGAGTTGGGATCGGTTTGAGGATAGGGTCCTGGTGGGACCAGAAGCCATCCAAGAAATGGAAGAGCAAATGCAAACCATAAGACCAAGGATAAAAGAAGCGTAGGATCGACAAAAGAGTTATGCTGATGCGCACCGAGTCGACTGTAGTTACGAGGTCGGCGATCGAGTCTTCTTGCGGGTTAAACCACATAATATTTCGATCAAGTTTGGAAAGGGAGCTAAACTCTCTCCTAGGTTCGTGGGACCTTTCGAGATTGTGGAAAGAAAGAGGCCCGTGGCTTATCGACTAGCCTTGCCTGATTCTTTGAGGCGTATGCACGATGTTTTTCATGTATCTGTTTTGAGACATTATATTAATGATCCTACACATGTGATTGACATGAGTTCCTTGCAGGTATCGGACGAGGGAGCGCTCACGGCTGAGCCAGTCCGCATTTTAGATCATCGCGTTCGACAGTTACGACGTCGAACGGTAGCTCAGGTCAAGGTCCAGTGGGACAGTTATAGTCCGCACTCGACGACCTGGGAGGACGCATATGATATGCACCAACAGTTTCCATTCTTGTTTGATAGATAGACTTATGATACTGTGGTACTTATGATATTGTGGTACATTTATTTTGGCACTTATACTGAGAAACTTCGGGACGAAGTTTAGACCAAGAGGAGGTGTATGTAACATCCCGCTCTGGCGCACTTACAAAATTTATTCTTTGAGGACACTTGCTCGCAAGTGATCTGGACTTTTCTGATATTAATACATTTATGCTTGATTATGATGCGTTCTGATAGACGACATGATGTTTTACTACTTGATGTAGACAGGTGCTATTGACTCAGTTTCATTGAGTGTGCAGGGTTTCGGACCTTGAGGATGCAGAGGCATCGGTGGAACCCCCTTGGACTCCAGATTGAATCAGGGAGTGTGCTATTTGGGTTGATTCATTTACGATGATATTGCTTTGTTTTGAAGATATGATATTGATTTTATGATATGTTGTTGACATTCTGACACGATGGTTGATGATGCAGGCTGACGATAGCTTGCCGACCAGACTCGCATATGGAGTAAAGGGGCCACACATGATTTCCAGATAGGTTGAGGGAGAGGTGTGGAAAGCAGCACTGCCACAGCCTACTAGCACTCCCGTCGTGGCTCAAACTGTAGGTTAACGATTACCTAGTTCGAGAGGATCCACGATGTCATGAGGGCATACTGCAACAGTCGCTCACGATGA